>SBJO01000058.1:0-21256 GCA_015832245.1 Nosema granulosis
GAAAAAAAAATTGGTTTGTTTAGATTAGGTTAGGTTTGGAAGGGTTAGGTTTACGCCCCCCTAGATCATAATCAAATACGGAAAAAGTCTACAGATGTTGACCGAGTCTTTGTTTGCGTACAAATGTTTGTATGTGTCTACATGGTACCGGTACCGATCCTGTTTATACCTACGTAGTGCCAACTTCGACCCTGTATATGGCTACATGGTGCCGGCAACGGTGCCAGCAAACTTGGAACAGGACCCAAATCCAAAATCAAGAGGTAAAAACTACCAACATCTTGTACCACTACATCCGATTAGGCGATTTTATACCAACACTACATCAAATGATGCGAATTTGAACCGAATAAAGTTCTATTGATATGATAATCGTTCAACATCATACAACAACAACTAGAAAATTGCTAAATAAGATTCTATACTCTACCCTAACCGAAATTGATTAACTATGATATACGGCGTATCCTACCTCAACCCAGAGGATGTAACCTACACCAATATCACACATGTTCTGGTTCATGAAAAAAATTGTTAACTAACATAACAACCATACTGAAAATATCTGACATTTCAAACAAAGACTGAGTTCATGCATAAGAAAGTAATAATACCACGGTATTCGTTCAAATCTATAACAAATTTCTTGACTTAACTGATGATATGCCTCTAGAACCACAAAATCGAAGCCTACTGTGTCTTAACAATGAATTCCACAAAGCGTTACTGGGTCACTTCTCAGCCAGTTCCCCCTTGATAAGGAACAAAATTGAGAGGCAGCACCCAGTCATGGTAAAATACCTCAAACATACCATGCATCGGTTTCGTACATCATCCATGAACAGCTTCGAGCAAAGTTACATGCTGGACATAACCAAGCATCAATACACAGGTACAGTGGTCATGAATGAGCCTGACATGAGACTCAAAGAGTTGGCTATAAAATCTGTGGCTCGGTTCACTGACGACCAAAATAAATCACTACAACAACCAAAAGCTCGTCGCATAACCTCTCCAACAAGCCCATGGAACTTAATTCAAACATCCACAAGAACTTACATATTCACGTTGAACTTGGATGAACTACAATTGTCTACCAATAAGTATAAGCCGCCTGTAAACGAGGAGCAATACATCCAATAAATCGTCTTCTAAAACGTTAAACTATACACTAGCTGGGTTTAATAACGAAAAATTCCACGTTATAAAATCACTACGTAATTCTCTACTCCGCCCTTATAAGCAATAAAAACATAATATACGAGGGTATTCATCATGTAAATTGGTCTACTTATACGAATAAACATATTCGTAACGAGCTTTTGCCTAGGGGACTCTTCTAACTCCTCCTAAACATTGATGTATGTTCCTACACTAGATAAACAATAAACTAACAATAAGAACAAGCTTGTAACAACTCTAATCTTCTATAGCTATATTTTTTACACTTCAATATTTGTAACAGGATGTAAAAGATTCATAAAACACTAAAAAGATACACCATTTAACTAAATTACACCTGAAATAATGTTCTACATTGCGAATACAAACGTAATATATCCTAATATTCCTATAGTTTTTATGAAATATCCAATACCTTGCATAGAATATGAAACTCTACAGAGAACATACAAAACTGAATGAAATATATTGAACAGTCGAGTTATAATACAATAAGGAGATCAATTGTCTGCCATACCCAAAATATACATTAAAAAACCATGATGTACGAGAGAAAAAATAGCATGAAACCTACCAAACAACAAACGTGAACAAATTGCCAAGACATGAGACTGATTTACATAACTGAAACCTATATTAAATTATATGAATATCATATACACATAAAAATACCAAATGATGCAAAAACCTACCAATTATGCCTGAAATATGTGATACATGAAAGATTTGAATCTAAAATATTCTAAATTCCTATTACGGTATGAAATCTCCATTCAAAATTCCGAAAACAATGACGATTCAACATATATCAGCCGATCATTACTATGTATACATATCACAATTTGATAACTAACAATAAATCCATATCGTTCAGCTACTCTCGCTATAGGGCATCCAACCGATACTCACTGTACAAAAAATCGAGATAAGACTACTCGAACTGTCTACATACGCTTGATAACGGTTCATTTGGAACATGCGGCTACATGGTGACACCGATATATCTGGTACAAAAATAATGTTTGCGTACTCGCTGTTTCTCTAGCGAATAAAGATTGAGTTCACGTAGCCTGTCTTCGTACGATTTATTTCGCATTGAAGGGATAAGTTGGGTAGCCATTCGCTGAACCTTTTCATAATCATTATCGTCTTTTCTAAAATATGGAGACCAGAATTGAACAGAATACTTGAGATGCGGTCTAACAAATGCATTGTATGGCTTGATCATACTGTCTGGGTTTTTGTACGAGATAGTGCGAGATATCACAAATCACATTTTGTTGCTATTCTTGTCATCATCGTTACATTGCTTGCTACTTTTTAAGTCGTTACTAATGATTACCACTAAATCTCTCTCTTCGGTGACGGGAATGAGTTTCTTTCCGAAAATGGAGTATTCGTGCTGGAGGTTATGAGGACCTATGTGCATATTTTTTTTATTTTTTCTACATTACATTTCATTTGCTCCTTTTCAGACCAATCAACAATTTTGTTCAAGTCTAGTTGGATCTTCTGATAATCTAATTTAATTTGGACTTTTCCTTCTATCTTAGTATCGTCTGCAAATTTGCGAATGCTAATAACACTAAGAAGCTCATATATCAATGTGAAAAGTTGTGAATAAAAGTAAATACTTGAAAGCAATTTTCAAAGACATGAATATAAGCTAATCGACCAGTAAATAAACAACTAAAGAAACAAACCTATCAATACATAAGTAAAATACGGAAGGAAATAATCTATTGAGCATATGTGCACAAGGTTTGTTAGAGAGCCAGGCTTTCTAGTGCCATTGAGTCCCTGTCCTTCTGGCACCGTACCTGATGTACATAGTCTATTTACCACTAAGAAGTGACCACTAAGATGACCATTAAGAAGTGATCAACACAACACAATGTTCGTCAGCGTTGGACAGGACATGAAGTCGGAGTAGGTCACTTGTGGGATTTATTCATGATCATTGCAGCCTCAGCACAGGAGTGCAGTAATTTATTTTGGTGGGTTACACATAACACTTGAAATTACTAATAGAACGCACTATTTTCGAGCACTATTGTCTAAATTGGCAATACATGCTATCTAAACGCCCAATAGTATATTCCGAGTGCGCATCATTGACTTTATTCAAGTGAAAGGACAATGAAACCTTAGAAAATAGATGAACTGGTGGGCCGGAAACACGATGAACTTGTACAGGGAAGGCGATGAACTGGCGTGTAGCGAGCACGGTGAACTGGCGTGTAGTGAAGCGCGATAAACTGGCGTGTAGCGAGGATGGTGAGCTTGCGTGTAGCGAGTGCGATGTACTAACTTGTGGCGAGCGCGTTGGGCTGACGTGTAGCGAGTACGGTGAACTAAACGTGAAGCGAGTGCGATGAACTGACTTGTAGCTAGCGCAATGTACTAGCGTGTTGCGAGCGCAATGAGCTGGCGTGTATCGAGCGCGATGAGCTGGCTTGTAGCGAGCACGGTGAACTGGCGTGTAGTGTAGCGCGATGAACTGGCGTGTAGCGAGCACGGTGAACTGGCGTGTAGCGAGCACGGTGAACTTGCGTGAAGCGAGTGCGATGAACTAGCTTGTAGCGAGCGCGTTGGGCTGACGTGTAGCGAGTACGGTGAACTGGCGTGTAGCGAGCGCGATGAACTGACTTGTAGCGAGCGCAATGTGCTAGCGTGTTGCGAGCGCAATGAGCTGGCGTGTATCGAGCGCGACGAGCTGGCGTGTAGCGAGCACGACGAATTGGAGTGTAGCAAGGGAGATGACCTGGTGTGTAATAGATGAACTTTCGTGGAGGGAAGATGAACAGATGAACTGGCGTGGAGGGAAGACCCAAAGAAAATGTCGCAACCATTTATTTTCTGAATCCTCTAAGATACGCAGACCTTTGGCCCCAGCTCTGCTCGTCAGTGTTCATATACCTACTGCCGCCTACAGGCGCTGCTGATCAACAGATATTATCTAAAACTTTTCTATTTGATAAGCTTACAAGCTAATTGAGCACTCAAATAACTATTGTTGCCACGTTCGCCACAAGTCTAAGCCCTTGCTTCAATCAGAACGATTTGCGAGGGTCACCAGAGACGACAAATAACCGTCGGTCGATGTCACGTATCTCCGTTTATCATCTCACTTGCCGTCATCTGTTTTCAGAGGCAGAACAAATTTGCTCAGCAAACCGACCCTGCGCCAGGATATTGTCTTTCCACGTTTGGGAGTGGCAGGGGCGGATAGACGACCAAACCGCAGGGTGCGGTGGACTGGTAATGACGTCGTTCGGCGGTGAAACTCATGTTCGTGCGGGAGTGGCAGGGGCGGGTAGACGACCAAGCCGCAGGGGGCGGTGGACTAGTAATGACGTCGTTCGGCGGTGAAACTCATGTTCGTGCCGGAGTGGCAGGGGCGGGTAGGCGACCAAGCCGCAGGGGGCGGTGGACTGGTAATGACGTCGTTCGGGGGTGGAACTCATAACCGTGTGGAGCGACATGAGTTCATTAAGGTGAAGGGGTTGGGTTCAACTTAACGCGAATAGGAAACCGTGCACGTGGTTAAGGATATGTGTTCACTGTATGTTCTATTTGTTGGGTTACTGAAAAGGCTTGCAGTTATTGATCGATAAACAGTCATCGGCGAGAACGAACATTACATGTAATATCGTAGAAGAGTCTACATGAATGCTAGTGGGCAGAATAGGGGCAATTTTAAGCTCTATAACTAAGCTCTGCACATGCACTGGCGGTAAACAAGGTCGGAATACGATCATCCATCAAACAAATCGGACGTGGCTCACATGCTTTGCTTTCTAACTCGCATGCTTTGTGTCCTGTCGTCGCATCTTAGGACAGTTACCGTTCATTTTGTGGTAAAGGGTCAGACCCACAATAGCGCTTGTAGACTGATATCAATGAGTTGTGAGTTGGAGAGCAAGATCTGTAAGCATGACCAAACTAATTATTCTATATCAAATATAAAATTGTGACTCAAATGGGGCACACATTTTTCTGTTGATCATAATTCTTTGTTATGCAATTCCCATGTATCAATAATTCCTAGTCTCCAAATAATCCACATCTCTAAAAAATCCAACACTAGATCACACTTATAACTCCTGAGGTGTTGTTACTTGTATTCGTCCATAACATCTCGCAACGAAAAAATGTTACTGTGTTTGATTGGGATATTTTTGTCACAGAAAATATGTTTTTTCATGGAATAATGGTCAAGAGATCGAACACAAATTGTGGAACACATAGATACGCTAGGAGTCGAAGTGAAAACACGTGGATTCGTCGAGTGAACTCTTGTCGTGGGCAGGGGGTCATTTTGGCTTGCATGTAGCGCAATCTAGTAGTGCATTAGGCAAAATATGGGACTCTCATAAGGCAATGGAAACATACGATTAGGAGCTCGTTGAGAGAGGGAGGCGGTGAGGCGAAAATCTGGTTAATAGCTGTGAACAAAAGATTCAACATTTTACAACACCCGACACAGATGGATTATAACCAGGTGTCCATTTCTAAACTCTTGTTAGTTTTGATATCATTATTCACGAGATAATGAAAATACTCCTTAATTCATGGTTATGAACTATGTACATCCAACACACATTTCTGCTGGTGTTTGGTAGCACTGGATAAACTCCAATGATCCAACCGAATTTTCCGTTCAGGTTTTTCACCGCTGATCAGTCCTGCTATCTCCAAAAAATCCCCCACCAAAGTCTAATACGGCAATTTGTCAAACTAGATAACACGCAATTAGAACACGAAATTCATTAAAAAGTTTGTTGATTTTTTTTTTCATAATGAAACTCTCAGAAATTACCAATTTGAAAATATTCGCTTTTTACTGCAGTGATGAATTAGGCGCTTATGACGAGGAACGGGCTGCGCATGACCTCAGACTACGGTAACTATTAGAGACAGGAGCACTTCGCTTCTGTTCTCTGACGTGCACAAGCAGTTACTTAGTAATTACGAGGGTACTTTCACAGATCATCGCCGAAACAGACGATGCCACTATCGGCTCGTCGAGAAAATTATCCCGATTACATAGATTCGATTTTTTTCGACGAAACAAACTGTATGATTGAATCAAATATTTTCCATAATTTTTTTATAAATAAATTTCGAAGAATATGCATTCATGTAGTGACTAATCATTACTGGGAAAGGCTAACGTGAACCCGTGATACTTGTAATACAAAAAAAAATGCTCCAGGCGCAGGTCTCCCTCAAACTTCTTTTCATTTTATTTATACATTTTCATATTATCGTTGGATGAGGGACAATATTACATAACTTTGCAATGAACGACAAGTTCGTCCAAAAAAGTCTCGTGGTCAACGTAGCCCATTTAACTGATGAAAAACTGCTGAGAAGGCGAGTTTAAACAGCAAGTTATTGATCAAAGAACCGCTTGCAAACATCGAGTAATACTTGAATTTGTTTCCTAGAGGAGGTCAGTTGGAGAGCGCATTACGCGATTGCCAGATGAAACTCACTTGTGAGGATAGTTTACGATGAAAGCCTCCCTTGAGTGGACTGGTCGCACTGACCTGAGAGGACACTCTGATAAGATGGCTCGTTTGTGAGGATAGTTTACGATGAAGGCCTCCCTTGAGTGGACTGGTCGCACTGACCTGAGAGGACACTCTGCTAAGATGGCTCGTTTGTGAGGATAGTTTACGATGAAAGCCTCCCTTGAGTGGACTGGTCGCACTGACCTGAGAGGACACTCTGATAAGATGGCTCGTTTGTGAGGATAGTTTACGATGAAGGCCTCCCTTGAGTGGACTGGTCGCACTGACCTGAGAGGACACTCTGCTAAGATGGCTCGTTTGTGAGGATAGTTTACTATGAAGGCCTCCCTTGAGTGGACTGGTCGCACTGACCTGAGAGGACACTCTGATAAGATGGCTCGTTTGTGAGGATAGTTTACAATGAAGGCTTTCGATTTCAACAAAGTCCATCAACATAAGTGGACCAAGTTTATTCGACATCTGTTTGTTTGTTGCAGTTTAATTTTCTTCTTTCATTCGTCGACAGTATATTTCCCTGTCGACGACGTTTCCTTTTGTCGTTGCGTGACATCTTGATTGCTTGGGCATGTCATGTGCTGCTGTCGTGAACATTCTAGACCTACTAGTTACTCAGATATTAATTGGAGTGAATTGTATGAAATCATTAATTCAATTTCATGCAAACGATCATTTGTTTAGTTCAATTTTGTTATTATCCCTTCCCTTATGAAGAGGAAGGTTGTCAGATACAATAACGATATCGTATGGAGTCTACACATTATTGTATGGCATTGTAAATGCTAATGTTTCATCAGAAGTAGGAGCCTGTACAATGAGTCTTACGCTAATATTCCCATGCCCTGCAATTTCTTTCATGGAAGAGGTAGCTAATGCTCATCATCCTCTACGCTTGAACCAATGCTAAGTAATGATAGGCGCGGGTACCCATGATAACTGTCATATGAATGGTTCACCACTTCAAGTAGGAATGTCAACTCGGCTACATCCTGCTCATTGCTATGGCTGTTGTATGAGTAGGATTAGTGATATAAGGGTACCTAAAAATCTCCTCAGGAGGTGCACTAATTGTCGCCGAGGATGTGGTCAATATCCAGATCATGTTGAGTTTTGTGAATTGCAATTTGAGCCTCAGAGTTTTCAGCTGTGCTCACCAACTAGTCAAATCTGAACGCCAGAAAATAAGGTTCCAGGCTGATGCCATTCTTTCAAATTTTAGTGACTATTCGTACGCAAAAGGACAAAGGCAGTGGAGGAGCGGCATTGTCAGTCAGCCACAATTGCTTGCTATGCAGTATCAGCCTAGGCTTCTGAGACTTTGATGGAGATAAATTACCAAGATCTTGAAGATCCCTCCAACAAATTATCCGGTGAGATGTTGTCAACCCTTTTCAGGGCAGGTATGGTGTTTTTTCCTGGTGGCGACCAGCTGATCAGCATAATGACGAACAATGTCGATGAGCTCAGTAACACTTCTACTCGTCCCAACACTTCTACTCGTCCCATGTACGTTAATGATGCGCAGCTCTGACGAAAATAGTGTCTCACATCACCTTGAAGCTCTGCCAGTTTTCCACCCTTGAGAGAGGTGGTGACCGTACAGGCTCGCATCAAGAGCATTAAAACGGACACTGAGGACTGTATGGACGAGGCTGATATCATACTGGACACTTCTTGAGCAGGAAGTTGACGACAATCTCTGCCTAGTAGCCATCTTAACGGCAGAGTATCTCCGTCTTGTGTTGAAGCATTTTCAAAGCAGGTGCTACCCATCCATCTTATCTAGATACTCCGTCGCCTGGGACAGGTTGAACCAAAATATGCACAATATACTATACTCCTGATCGCGGATTTTGTTCTCCAGGACACTGCTGAAGCTCCTCTTGGCAAAAGCAGGTGGAGAGCGCAATTGATGTCCCGACCATAACCAACCTGGCCGTGCGAGTTAAAAAAATAGGCCGTGTTAGCGTCATGTGAACCTGGCCATGGACGAGGTGTGCACGGCCCAGTCTGTCCGGTAGCAGAATGAAGTGGCCGGCAGCAAAATGAATGGTGGAACAAAAGGCGCTTTCTCGCAGAACACTTTTCGCACTCAAACCATCTATGTGGCTTGCTAGTCCATGGAGATGTTCTTCCGATGCTGGAGTCGCTAATTGGGAGAACTCGTGTTCACTTGTGCATCTGCCACAACCAGTACCCACCACACAACCAATACCCACCACACAACCAATACCCACCACACAACCAATACCCACCACACAACCAATACCCACCACACAACCAATACCCACTACACAACCAATACCCACCACACAACCAATACTCACCACACAAACCTGAGCTAGCACAACCTCCGTAGTGACGACGGTCGTCTCCGTGAGCTCATCATCAAACCTGGCTCTGCAAATGCGTAGGCATATCGTCAGCAAGCTAAGGGAAGAAATCGCTACTCGAGACAACAGTCACCCAAGAAAGCATTTGTAAGGCTCTGCCCGCTTGCCAGGGTTTCATAAACAAGGCCGAGTTCTTGTAGCTGGGACGTCACTGACACAATGAGGAGGCCGTGTAACGCCGCACATGTTTGAAACGACAGTGAAAGATCTTTCAAGCTCGTAGAATACTTCTGCGAACGCCATCCCACCCTCTGTCAAGATCACCGCAAAAAACTCGATTGCGGTTTTCCGCCGTCCGTCATGAGTCCTGTTGAGTCTGATCAGGTACAGTAGCGAAATAATTTTGTTTATGATTAAATATTAAGAAAAATCTTCAATCATCCTTTCCGCTCGACATTAGAACTCTTTGGAAACATAATTGATATTATCCATAACGAAGGGTTGGGCAGATATAATACCGTAAGAAATTTCCATTGGAAGTTAAATTCCACGCAGGTAAATTCTAGTTGTTTTTCAGTTGATGACTAACCATAAACGAATTTTCTGTCGCCACTGTGCCTACTTGACAACCATAGATAGATCCACATTAGAATGTGTTCTTGGGTAACGTTCATTCAGATGTAATCAAATCGCACTTTGTTCTATCGCGAAAGAAGACGGGTGCCCGTCAGTTTACGGAGAGTTAAGCTATCATCAAGATAAGGGGTTAGGTCTGGTGGTTCAGCATCATCGTAGATGAAGTGCCCGGTGCTATTGTTTTATTTTAGGCAGATACGCGAACAAGAAAACATGCGGGTGGTAGAGGAGTTGATGCAGGCTTCAAGCCAAGCAGACCTCGATGATCGTTACGAGTATAGACAGATGCTGTTGTGGGACACATCTAATTATACTTGAGCTGGCGAGCAAGTGAAAACAATCTACTAATCTTCCATACAGTTGTTTGATTGAGGAAATTCCTGGTTTCCTCACTTACTGAAATCGAGGTCACGCTGGACATCTTTCATTTCTGAAGGAGTGTGACGATTGAGAAGGAGAGTAAGCGCAAGCTGATGAACTGTGAAATGCCGAAGAGAGTCTTTGTCGAGCTGGTCGACCGTTTGATCCGACCTGAAATAGGTCGTATGCACCATGGGACACAACAGTGTCGATAAGCTCGTCCGACAGATGGACGGGACACTATTTGACCTGCTAGCATGCAACCTAGTGCGTGACGTCAATAGTGATGTCCACTCCAGGCGGAAATGCAGTTCACAGGACACCGCCTGACAGTAGGCATGTTCATAAGCTCGCAAGCCTATGGTTATAAAAGGAGTTGCCATCTCTGTGAAACAGTGTTAAGGTTGTTTCATTCAAGCACAAAATAATTTCCATTTATGTTTGTAGTAGTGTGTTTCCGTGACTGTTTGTAGTCGAGTTGAAGGACAATAATGTAACATTTTAAAATCACAAAAAAATCCTATGAAGAGATAGGTAATTGAAACACACTCATCAGAACTGAAAAATGTATAGTTTGTTTTTAACATACAGTCATCCTTCGAAATTACAACCGTCGATTGTAATACATTTTGCAATACACTCCTCAATGACCTCAATAAAATGCTTGAATTCTGACTGAGAATCAAATAAATAGTTCAGCGTTGAATGCCATGTTTACTTGAAAGATATGTCATATAAACATAACTTCCGGAAGTGGTGGCCCAAATAATCTGGAACCAATGTTGTTGAACCATTGCATTTTCCAAATGTAACCATACATGTATGTTTTGCAACGAAGACGCACGGTTCGTTCATCTTTGAAGAGACTGAAACTGGCGCAGCAGTTACAATACTAACCGAAGGGGACATATAAAGGCTTACAAAGATTTTTGAACGAAGGTGGATATCTTGTAGCTCTGGTTTCAGCGAGATAAAGCCCGGCTCTTACCTCAACAGGTGCCATGGACTTGATGACCGCTCGATTTTCTGGGAAATTCATCTAACACTAGAGTGAGTTCGCATGACCACCACCACGATAGCTTGAACTTTCTTCGCTCGATTCCTACAGATGTGGTCACGTCAAGGACGATGTATTTCGGCCAAAGTCTGAATCTCTTGGTGAACTCAAGAAAGAAGTGATGGAAGTCATTGCCTCAATTTACAGTGAAATATTCGGGAAAGTAGATGGGAGTTTGGACCGTCGTACGGCAGAGCATCTTCGAAGGATAACTGTGGGTGAAAATTTATCTAGAAATTCATTAATTTCGAGTCTTTTTTTTCTTCTATTTTCAACTTCCTACACGGTAAAAGGTGGTATCATTTTTTTGGCGCCCAACCTGTATAATATAATATCATCCAATCATATTGTAAAACGGAATTGAACAGGTAATAATTATTGGAGTTAGTAATTATTTTTATTTCCCGATTCTGTATTTAAATCCCATTTCGATTCACCTATAATTTTATAAAATGAATATATTATAGCATATATTCCACATCATGAATTTCATCGAACTATATTAGCAACGGAACACATAATCAATTATATATAGCATTGGGTAGATGTCTGCGTTTGGGAAAGTCATTGATAAACAAAATTTTTAGAATTCAGATCTGCTGCTATCTATGCATCTTAACGAATCGCATAGAATATCGATATTAGTTTCATATAAATCCACTGTATTTGGTTATGTATAATTGTGTTGTTAGGTGTTTGATTTTGAGACTAATAAAACGCTCGATCTGTTTTGCTGAGCTCATTTGTCTGCACAAAATCATTTTTGAACCATCCTTCTATTGCATGAGGATGCAGCAACATTGTATCTGTTACAGAGTTACACAATATCCGGGTAATGACATAGTTACGCAATTCACTATGCCCTAAGTCACTTACTAGCTGCATGTTTGCCCGTCGATGGTACTATAATAGCAACATGAAATATTAACAGCAAATAACGTCTCCTTGTGTGTTGTTCTCGCTGAAGTAACAATCTAGTATGATTGGTAAGCAGGGAGTAGTGGAATAAGCTGTACAAATATGTGTATATAATAGACTGATGGGCATGTGGTTTACTGAACAGTTATTATTTATGCAACATATTGATTTATTTAAAATTCCTAACATTTTGAGAGCAATGTCAAATTTTCGATTTCAAACCTTGCAAAACGTTTCATATATACAGCACATGGTTTCCTCGCCGCCAGAAGGAGTCCCACCAGTTGGCTGTTGCCTGGCACGATAAGACGTCCGTTGATTCTGATCGAATGCTTATTTGCAACGACAGAGGACACTGCATTAACCGCGGCTACTGAGGATTTTTGTTGACGAGGGGGCTGCAAGAATAGTCGAAATGAGCCTTCAATGAATATGCAGTGTATTATAGATGCAAGGGACATTTTTTTCTGATGCTCATCCAAAAATTCACGATACGTATTTCTGCTGCCCAGTGAGTCAATAATGTCTTGATGAAATATAGATACATTGACGAAATCATGACTGACTGCTGCCAATGACGCACAGCAATTACGAAAAATTATAATGTGAAGTGTTTATACACAAACAATTTTCGTCGAAGTCGAGACAAATTTCAAAGGCATATTTGCATTGAGGATCTTCGTTTCTAAGCGTTCCGTGAAAAATTAAGTTATTCAGACAAGAAGTAATTCGCGTCAGATGATCAGCAAGGGATACGCACCCCGATAAGCTATCTAACTTCTGACGATCTCTAGCAAACGATTCTTGTGCCTGAAGAAGAGATATAAAGTGCGTAGTGGTGCTGTAATGCTATTCATTTAACCTATCCTCCACTAAAAAGATCATTCACAGAATTCCACGAAAGTATGGTGCACAAGATTGACTTGCAGTTGTCACAAAACTTATTCACGCGGCAAAAAAAAAATATTAGAAAAAATCTTTCTTCATCGACTATGGACGCCAGTGGGAAATGATTTTTCTGCGTGAAACCCCAATTGTAATTCGAGCACGTTTATCATCACGTTGAAGAGAACTATTGAGATCATCTGAAAAAATCATCTAAATTCGGCTCAACTTACTACGCACATTGCGCACTGAAATTATAATACCCGACTACGCGGAGCCAGATAACTGGATTTATCTGGCGCTCTTGAGAGATGAATAGTTATCGATGTTCCTTCAAACGCGTAGGTGATGCTTTTTTTACGCTGAAGCAGTGCTTCCGCCCCCAAAACTGTTAGTAGTCGATAGCGAGTACAGCGCAAAGCGCTCTACTCTGATTGCGGATGATTGCGGATGGCAGCACTGATCGATTTAGATGGCACGACTGTAGAATAGGGAACGTACGGCAAGCGAGGTGAGCAGATCAGTAGTGCTACAACAAATAATATACAATCAACTAAGGACAACAAGCCCTCGTGGGGTTCGTGTGAAAGATTGACCGACAATATCCAAAGTGACAATTTCTAAACTCTGATCATTTTATCGCCCCTATTTGTACATGTATAGTTAACCCAAGGAAGGTTGGTTTCGCACACAGTAAACACATTCATATTAGTCAGTGATGTATGATGATGTGTATACCAACTTGGACCCACTGAACTGATCGTGGTTGAAATACCAAAAGATGTCTCATCACACCTTCCTTAGGATTGAGTTTGTTAAGTTGGAACACATTTATATATCCCATGCGCCATAACGGGAGGCGCCCGACGGCTAAGGCCGACAGAGTCCGCCTCATAGATACGTTGCCAAGTGTTACGATGAGTTGCACGCGCTCCTGCTCAAAAGTATCATTGAAAATATTGAATAGGCGGTCATTTGAGAGCTTCTCTGGAAGGGTTTGGGATAATAACACACTATTGTACATTAGGGTATCATAAGTGACAGGATAGTAACACACTATTGTACATTAGGGTATCATAAGTGGCAGGAAGTGACAGGATAGTAGCACACTATTGTACATTAGGGTATCATAAGTGACAGGATAATAACACACTATTGTACATTAGGGTACCAAAAGCGGCAGGAAGTGACAGAATAGTAACACACTATTGTACATTAGGGAAGTAAAAGTGACAAGAAGTGACAGGATAGTAACACACTATTGTACATTAGGGAAGTAAAAGTGACAAGAAGTGACAGGATAGTAACACACTATTGTACATCAGGATATCATAAGTGACAGGAAGTCTCTCTAAGTCGAAACAACTTAACTTAGATATAATCATGACACACAATACGAATGGTACCGTAGGCGGGCAGTCGCTAGGCGCGCTCGTGACAAAGTCAGCTACAGGGCAGTGAACGTCACGGGCAGAGGGCGAGGACTTCATGCAAGCATACTATTCTAACAGTAGATTGTGGCAGATTAGGTTAGGATCAGAAAAATCTCATGTCGCAACCCAATCAGAAGCATCCATGCGAGTTTGTTTCAGGTTGGCTGGGTCATTAGTGTCCCAATCATCAGAGAAAAGGTTCGTTTATAAAAGTTATCGTGGTTGGTGAACTTTGTCTGATGAATGCAAGGGGAATTGTACCCAGAGGATCAATATATTCAATTAACAGATGAAATGGATAACAACTAAAAAATATTGTAACATATCAAACAGTTAGTGTTTATTGAAGTATCAGTTAGTGTTTATTGAAGTATCACGAATAGGTAGATGACCCTTATAGGAATAAAACCACCATTTATCGTATTGAATACAAACAGAACAGCGAGAAAATTTCCTATATGCTATTACCATGCAGGCATTGCATTTGCATCTTAACCGATGCAATTCCCTTCTTCCATCCGCTACCAAGCTATTTGTAACGCACTTTAATCGTATGATTTATCCCCAAGCATCGCTTATAGGAACAGGGAAGGCTCGGCGTGTCCAATATCGTTTGCTTATCGACTAAACTTAGCCTGGTGTTCCGTAACAGACGGTGGCGAATATTGGCCAAGTTGCCTTGGCAGCGACGGGGGGAGCGACGATAGGGTATTGGGATACGAGTGGTGGGTTACTGAGACAGTGTTGTTAGATAAGTAATATGTGGTTTATTTCCGACATGAAACTGGTGGAAGAATATTCGAAGAACGTTTCCTTTCACTATTGTTAACTAAGATGTGCTGGAAATTCATCGTCTTCCGGATTGATATACACATTTAAAGAATTTAAGAAATATAAATATTTTGTCCAATTTCTTACTGAAATGCCTCTGATCTCTGGAATGATTTGCTTCTTGTTACTTATTTTCAGTTCCTGCAAAATTTACCTAAATCCATCCTTCTATACATCGGCTGAGGGCTGTTTTTAATTTGCTCCCCTAACTAATCATAGTAACTCATACGCATATCATAGTGATATGCCGTAGTTCTATCAGGCCCCGGGACACTCCTGGCCGTGAAAGAACTGATAGGTGGATTTCTATTGCCGTCCTTACAGCATTCACAGAATAAACAAATTTGTGTCGCAGCCGCCGGAAAAGGCGTTCAAGAGTTTTGCATGTTTGTGAATGATAATTTCGAACGCAGAGAAGTACATTTTTACTCGTGCAAACCTTAAATTTCGTTTGTCGTTTGGAAAAAATCGTTCTATTAGCAACAAGTACATCAATTGATTTTCATTATTTATTGTTTTTCAGGGATTCCAGGGAACCATTTAAATTCGTTCGTCATCTTAAACTCTGATCAACAATTACACTGACTCCGTTAGTTAGGGCAAACTATTGGTAAATCCGATTAAATGGACTTTATCCCACAACCGTATGAGTATTCATCTATGTTAATTTTCTCACCCAAACCCTCACGTGTTGATATTATACCGAGGCGGGGCTACAGGTTTATTGTGTTGGATACAAAATCTGTTGATATATTTTAGAGCAATTCAAGGGAATCACAAATAGAAATACAGAAGATGTGTGCCGGTTTAGGAGTTCGTTACTATCCAAGATGTTTTTCGACGATGCTCTGTCCACAAGGCGAACTGTGAGCAACATTGCATGACTATCCTAAGGGATCTTAATAAACTAGTGGATATGCGCATTGGATCACACAATATAAATTTTACTCATGGCTGAAGTCGACCAACAGCGAGATCTTGGAATAATAATCGCCTACGATCTCAAATAGAAGTACGAAGTGAAAGCTAGCTACGAAAAGGCAATAGTCTTTACATCTAGTTGGCTTTCAAGTTCTGAAGTAACTTTTCAAGTCACTGTTATATACTGAACTTGTCGGTTTTCAAATGGAATTTGAAGTGCAATATTTGTCTCTCCTTCTAATAGGGAACATTTACAGGATAGAACGTGGTCAGCACCGAGCAACAAAAATGATCTCGGAACTGAGAAATAAGGCATACGCGCAGCCACTCACAGAACTACACTGGTATCACTTGACAGAAGACGACTTGGAGGCCACCTAATAGGAACCTTCAAATATCTGAATGGGTTTAATAGAAGTAGTCCCGAGGGCCTCTTTGATCGAGATTATAACAGAACAAGTAATTTGTGACCGTTTACTGCTGATGTGACGAACAACAATATCGGGAACACCCTTAAAATCCGTCACGACCAACACTGTGAGACCAATTTACCCCCTTTCTAAGACAACGTGGCATAAGGACCACTGCCACCGTAGGTGGCAACAATCTCCGAAGCAGCCTTCATTTAGCAGCCGCCCATTCACGGTGGGAACCTGATCTAGGCTGGCTGCCTGCAAGAACTGAATCTTCAGCCTTTCCAAGGCCTACTACTAGCACTACTACTACTACAGCTACTTCTACTAATACAATGGCAACCGATGGCAGGGTCAACTATACCATTTTACACGCACATGACTTTATCAAATCTTTTTCTTTACATATCTATGAACACTAAGTTTCGGACATGGTCCATGGCAGTTGAGAAGTTATACATCCCACCGTACACCATCATTACCTTTATGAAACGATCAGCGCGTTGTCGCTGAAATCGCGTATTCATGAATAATAATATTTTTTCCAAAATATTTTAGAAGCTACTGAGTTTTGGCACAATCGCATAGTCCTTCAGCCAAAGTGACGCTGACAAAAAGGCAGCCTCGTCAAACCATATTCAGGGGGACATTTTTGATGTTGAAGGATGAGGAAGTGGGGAGTAGGACATATGAGAGGGAGGTTAGGAAGAGTTGAAAATAGGTATGTAAAACTTGGAGTACGGGCAGTTTTAGAGTAAATATGTGCAAACAAAATCAATTGGGTCTATAACGGTACGTCGGAAAAATTACGCTTTGTTCGAGCCGGACATGAAGTTGGTCAATCCATAAGCTACGAATAATATACATCAGTAAACCAACGACCATAAGTGTATAAAATGCTACAAGCGAGAGGAGGGAGGAGACTGGTCCAGAAGGAGCTAGCAACAAAGATTGTAAAAAATGAATGGAAAGAATATTCTCCAGAAGAGAAGGTTACAACTGAAAAACTGAGACAAATGATATTTACTCCCGCAGTCGCAGAAGCAACAAAATATTCAACAGAGTTCACGTATTAAATGTTCTTTCAATTTACCAAAAATGTGTTGTGTTCGTGAAATTTTGTGAACGGTTTTTTATTTTAGAAATGTTCAAATGGAAAATTCAATTTTCTTATTAAGGGAAAAATATCACACTAAGCCGACACGTATATTTAGCATATTATTCGCACACCCTTCCCTTAGCTTCTACTTCTCTCGTTTCGGCAAAAGATTTGTATTGGACTATAGTTTGCGAATGTTAGTATGAAATCTTGGCATTGGCAAATTGGATTTTGTCAGGGAGAGCCAAAAGAATATCCTAATAAAAACCAACATGTACGCGAGAAAAACTATGCAGAAATTAATTTATACAGACATAAAAAAAATTGAATGAATAATTGTAGGTATTCAAAATTGTAATCTGAACTCCAGCGTTGGCACCACATGACTTGTTACTGCATATTGCTGATTGAGAGTGAACACTTATCAACGAATGGCTGGACTAGCTAGCAACAACTCGAAGGTTCACTTCCATTGTAATATTATATTTTGCCAGCTCCACTGTAAGGGCAAAGACACTTATAAAAACTATTCGCAGAAGTAATTCATTTGCGTTGAATGACCTAATCAATATCATGAGTGGAAAACAGCCTTATATGCGGAACAGAAAACCAGAGAACAAAACGTTATTTGCATAAAATGTCAACAAAGCTGATGGTTGACATCTTGTAGCAGTCGTTGATAATGTAGCCATACACCATAGCTTGAATTAGTCGTTCAGCACTCAAAATAAACAGTAGTTAAGTTCTGTGATTTTCAGTCATTATGCATAAATATGCTAATGATTTGCGTAATGATTCGGCGATAGAATATCGGTAAATTTTGCTCCGGCGAGACCAATGCGTGGCAACGATTACGTGGAGCAGAAACAGTAGGAAAGTTGCTACTAACTGCTGTAGGCGTTCAATGGTTAGACAATATGAGGACCTGCGATTATATCCATAAACTGCTTATTGTTCGATTACGAACATGTTTTGAAATTATAATGTTTCCACTGAAGAACTTGACCTTATCCAATACCAATTTTTTTTCATATGCTTGACCTTTCCACATAGTGGAAAACGGTCGGTCTTTGAAATAATACGAGGCACTAGACGTAATCTATAGGGACTCATTTCCTTTTAGAAACATGCACAGTCGGCAGTAATCTCAGAAGTAATAGCGCCATAGTCCGTTTAACTCCGTAAACTGTTCATTGCCCCCAATATGTAGTTTACGCCTTGCCCCAACTTGCTCCCCTTCTGTCACTCCCTGGGTCATCGAGTGTTCACAGCACGTAATGGCCTCATGTCGGCCAGTGCCATCAATGAGGGTCGACTGGACACGCCCGCAAGCAAGTGCAGTGTGAAGCGTAAATGATATAATTTATCCATAATGGGAGAGGTTTCTCAACGTCACCAGTTGACTAAGACACAACTTCGGTATCCTGAAAACACCTTACCCTAAGGTGTTTTTTTCAAAGCACCTTATTATTATTTAAAAAGAAAATGCTCAGTAAAGTATTAAACAAATTTCATCTTAAATTTACTCAATTTCATTGAACATTATGCCCGAATGAGATCAAAACAGCAGTTACTCGTAATAAATGAACTGTGAACAATGGTGCAATATTCTCGAATTCGTGCGTAACTATTAACATTAGATGGGTACGATGCACCTTAGCGGAGTTAACCAACACGCAGCGGGCACAGTGAAGTGTCAATCATGTATCAAAATAAGGGGTAACTGGAAGCAACCGAAACTGTCTGCGTCGGTAAACTAGACCCCTGTCTCGTGTCCTATTGTTACAACAGCATATCATGCGTTCATTTCCATCACCAAGGATCCTCACAAAAATCTTCAATTTTGATCCACCACCGTTCTTTTCTAGCGTGTATGAAATAAATGATCTAATAAGCTTCATTCTGAAATATTTTACTGAACCTCAAACTCTCGATACATTTAGAGAATGTTTTTTACCCTATTCAATACACATCACGGTGTCCTGTTAATCAATGCACATCAACGTTCCGTAGAAATATGAATACCCTTGACACATTTCGGAAAAAACATCATGTCATACAAAATTATTATCAAAGATACGCACATCCTAAATATCCTAATTAGCTGGCAAAACTTCTCTCTGGTGGACATGCATACCTCGCAGCAAGATTCAGCAGGACATCCATAGCACAACAAAATCAGAACAAACTCCCACAGAGCTTCGCCCAGTTTTCCACACTAAGTAACGTTTTTATATACGATCAATAGCCAACAACATCACAACTCATCTCTCTTAGTACTTCAAGTGCTGACGACCTTTCATGTATGAAAAAAACATACAAAACAGGCACATCAGCGCATCTTAATGAAACGACTGAAAATATGTAACAACAAAACCGAGATTACAGAATCTTCTACTGTACAAAACACTACAACGAATCACGATCATCAAAGTTACAATCGAGATTACAGAATCTTCTACTGTACAACACACAACAACGAATCACGATCATCAAAGTTACAATCGAGATTACAGAATCTTCTACTGTACAAAACACTACAACGAATCACGATCATCAAAGTTACAATCGAGATTACAGAATCTTCTACTGTACAATACACTAAAACGAATCACGATCATTAAAGTAACACAGGTCACAAAAATGACATCAAAGGCACAACAAAAATCAGAAGCATTTTGAGCTGAAATGCGTTGACATTACACACCAACTTCCGGTCATTACGAAGCATTAACAACCTGTTAATGCTTCGTAATTCATTGGTAGCCATGGCTTTTTACACATATAACACTCCATCAAACGAATGCATAAGAACATTTTGCGTATCGCTTATCGGTGCGCACGAATAACATTACTACGGTGTTCCTACCCATGGACCAAGTTCTTGTGACTCCAATGACCTTGTGTAAGGTGGCTCTTTCACAGGTTTATATAGTTTAAGCCTGGTCCCAGTCTGCCATCTGTGATCCCCACACCATACTCCTTTACCACATGCACAACAACACAAAAACATATATAACCTCTTAATTACAGCGACGTTAACAACACACAAACTCAGCACTAATTTAGAGACACCCACCCTAGCCAGAAGCCGACAAGCGAATACTATGATGACGGGTCGTTCCTCAACCATACCAAAAACAGATGGGTACCCCCCAATTAGCCTGTCCTTGGACCGTCTCACGTGACCCGACCCCTTTGAAGACATAATACTGAAAAGAGATATTTCGCAAGACTTGCATGACAGCACCAATGTCAATTTCTTCGATGCTGGTCTTATCAGGGAGTCCACGCCGGATCTGGCCATCTCAACATTTGGATCAATTTCGGTATTGGCGCTGAAGAATGTTTTCTCCTCGCGTATTGAGGGCCTGGTGGAAGTGTCAGCAACAACACACCCCAACTTTTCGCCTAAATGATGTTTGGAACGCATAACCTGAAAAGACAAATTGACTCAGCTTAATATTAATGACGACGAATGCCACAGCCCTTCTGAGAGCCACTAGTTGGTAAACTATCACCATGATGGTGATCATCTATTGTGTATAATGCATGATGCTATTGAAAGCCACTAGTTGGTAAACTATCACCATGACGGTGATCATCTATTGTGTATAATGTATGATGCTATTGAAAGCCACTAGTTGGTAA
>SBJO01000059.1:9700-24872 GCA_015832245.1 Nosema granulosis
TAAAATTTTTTATTAAATATGGCTTAACTTATATTTTTAACACATAAAATCAACCATTTGAAGCTTCCTTTGATCGTTCTACATTTACCTTGTAAAGATTACTTAAAATTTTTTATTAAATATGGCTTAACTTATATTTTTAACACATAAAATCAACCATTTGAAGCTTCCTTTGATCGTTCTACATTTACCTTGTAAAGATCTTTAAAAACATACAATCAACCATTTGAAGCTTTGAGAATCAAACGTTCTATAGAACAGTAAGTTTCAAAGCCATGTCTCGAAGGCTTCTGTAATGCAATTAACCTTCTCTCTTTTTTGCTTGGACGATTTTAAAAGCCTTTGATCAAACATTTGTTTTATCTTCATTGTTGATGTTTTATCATTCTTCAATCTTTGGAATTCTATCTTCAGCTCCAAAAATATCGGAAACCGCTGGTAGATAGAGAAAGATCAATTTTTAAAAAAATATGATTTAAGTGTTATTCTCTTCTTGATAATTTCTTTTGACTTTTTGTCATTTTAAAAATTTATTGTTTTCTCTGTCAAAATTTAAAGAAAACTGAAGTCCGTTATTGGGAATTTATGAAAACACTATAAACTTTCAAAAAATGTCAAACTTTCTGAACATCCAATAAAGACGTGGAAATTCATGATTCTGTTATTTAGAGAATAGACTGTAAATAAATACATATAGAGCTCCCATATATTTACAAAATGATTAAACTTTTTCTATCACGTCACTGTTTTATAAGTCGGAATAATTATTTCTACATTTTTAATATTGTTAGACAATTTATCTTGTGAAAAATAATAATATGCGGTTTAGACCATCTAACATTATATTTTGATGGCTTTTATCGGATTTTTCATAATCGGTAGCTATCTATAACATGTTCCATACGCAAAAAGGTTTTTTAAACATTTATTCGAAATTTATTTCCTGTTCTAAATATATTAAATTGAATAAGACTATAAATAGAAATAATCCCTGTCGGATATGAAAGAAACAAGATAGTGTTGTAAACATAAATATGGTTGGAGCTAAAACATGGGTTTATTAATTTATGAATATTTATAGATCAGCCTGTCAAAGATGTCATCCATCGCTGATCTCCTATCCTATTTCAGAGCTGGTCCCAACAGATAGAATACCTAAACAAATAAATATTTTATTTTTGAAGCTATTTCTGTTGCTCACTTTATTTCTTGTAGAGTCTCGTATCTTACTTCCGGGTTGGAACATAGTCTCGCAGAGATAGTTTCCACTTCTTCTATTGCACTGCCACCTTCGTTATTTCCTCGCCTATAGTCCAGGGAAATGCTCTCGAGAGTTTTCTTCAGGACTCTGCTTTGGATATAGGCCTCAGTAGATGTTGAAAGTCCCAGCGCTTTGATATACTTTTTGTGGTATGTTGTGACCAAACCATCCCATGTCATTACATAAGGGATAATCCTTGTCCTACATTTATACATTAGTCCTAGTTCATTAGCAAGGAGATCATATTTCCTCATCTTTTCTGTTTCTACTGTCTGGAGATTATCCTGACTAGTGATTCCTACTTCAATGAGTTTAATCACACGCTTTATTTTATCCAAGATAAAGATATCTGGCTGAATACCTAAACAAACAGTATAATTAATTTCAAATAGTAAACAGCCGTTTGTAATCTGAATTAAATTTTAAATAATATTGTAAATTATTTAATTTTAATTAATTTTGATTTAATAAAATTTTTGATAAATCTTCAAAATAAAATGAAGCCTTATCAACCAATTTCAAATAGTTATCTCGTAATTCATCAGGGCAACCTCTAGAAACATGAAGAGTATTTTTTAGAGATTTATACTTCCATTCCAAGGCGTAAGACAATACATAAAGATAATCGCACTGAAATGAAAACCAGAAATGATTTTGAGGATCTTTGTTTTCCGGACACTTCTCTATTTTATTTAGATTAGAATCTACTACTAATGTATATCTTTCGAAAACTAGAATAATAAGAGCTTTCTTGATTGTTTCATTGATTAATAATTCTTGATTGGGATAGCAACCTTCACTCATCAGTTTTTTTGCTACTTTCAGCATTATAATCATCTTGAAGAGGAATATATTCTCAGGATTTAATTTATCATTAGTGAATGAATTATGATCTAGCTCTGTGCTATGAGCCATGAAAGCCAGCACAATCACATTATTTAATTTGAAGAAATAGTCTGGAGAGTTGTGTACTTCCATGGAAATTATTTGAAGCAGTGATCTATAAGAAGCCTGAAAAGTTTTTGTCCTAAACATACGCATTAGAACAATTGTAGGGTTGAAAGTGCAATCTAAATTATTGTTGAAGAATAAAACCAATTCATCAGCATATATGTTGAATTTATCATTGATCTCAATCGGAACAGCTACATGTCTTATTAAACCAGTTTTCAAACTCTCTATCGTATAAGCAATAATACTATCAAGTTTAATAATGTAGTTTATATCGTATACCTTCTCAAATTGTATTTTATCTATTGTTTCTAATTCGAAGACATCTATCATGTTGTTTAATACTCTTACTAGCATGTTTGTTACTTTATAATATTCATTTATCTTGAAATCACGACCTTGTTTTGTAATATAAGAACTTCTTTCTGAATTTCTGTTTGTTTCCGATGTGTGTTTTCTTTTAACTCCATGTCTGGTAGTATTTTCGATATTTATACCATTTTTTGTACCATAATCTTTCATCTCATCAAAACTCATATCTTGGTATTCATCTATATATAATGGATTAGTATAGTTTTGATCTATATTTTCTTTTGGAGAGCAAGTTTTTTCATTCAAAATTTGTTCAAGAAATTTGATTAATTCATTATTATCAATCATATCTTCGTAACATTCGGTATTGAAACTGTCTCCTAAACCATCAGTAAACATAGAACCGAAAATGTAGTAAGAATAAAATAATATCAACCAAATCATTAGCAGTATAATTAATTTTTTTTTAAAAAATAAAAATTAACTAATTTCGTAAAATGATGTTTTTGTGCTATTTTAAAATTGAAATAGACAAAGAAGAGTAATTTTTGAACTACAATGTTTAAATTGTTTTTAATTGACTATAATTAGTAATTTTAATTTTAGTTCAGAAAATATTTTAAATTAAATTTATTGATAGATAAAAAATCTTCTAACGATATTGATGGTACAAATAATAACGAATCTGCTATAATAACCTGTTTGTAATTTTATAAATGTTTCATTCATAAATAATTTATTTTAAATTAACCACCTAACAAGAAAATTTAAATTGAAAAACATTTTAAACATTCTATCCTATCCTGAGGTTCTAACCTTTTATAAGAATTTAATTAGCCAGCCTATGGAGTTTTAGAAAATACACTTAGTTTAAATTTTTTTAATAAAAAAAAATTATTCATTTTTTAAAAAAATTAAATAACCAAATGAAACAATTATAAATCTTGGTAGTTTATTTACGTACAGGCCTTTAAACGATAAGAAAACTCTTCTATTGCACAATGCTAAGGATATTTAAATGTGTTAAACTTCCCAACAAAATCTTTGCGATATAATCGCTTTTCTATTGCGCATTTAAGAGCCACAATTACATCCTTTGAAATTGATACGTTATAAAGCATTTAGTATTCGTTAAGGAGCACCCTAACTTTAAATATAATGTAATTTAAATCAAAAAACAGTTGTAATCGGTAAACAATTTGTGGATTACTGTAAGAATGTCCACGTTCTTTGTGTTTATAAATCTTCGATGTTATACGACACACTGTTGGAGTAGTTTTATGTATTTATTTTTACTAATATTTTGGACTAATACAGGATTGATTCCCAGCTTATAAGCTATGATGTTTTTTTAAAAAGTGTATCCTCTTTAATTTATTCTCCTCTGGATCGAATCTAAAAATCTATAAAAACTTAAGATAACTACTATACACACTTCATAATATCTTTAATTAAAAGGCTACTGGATTAACCATACTTCATAATATCTTTAATTAAAAGGTTACTGGATTAACACCCTTTGAATGACATACCATCGTCAACAGATCATAAAATGTATTGTTGCGGTTCATTTAATTTAATGGTAGAAAAACGAAAAGATATTGTTTTTTAAGCATTCTAAACCAATATTATTTCAATATAATTTAAGTAACAATATTTTTTCTTTGTAATATAATTATTAATTTATTTTGAAGCCATTTGTGTTGGTTACTTTGTTTCTTGTAAAGTTTAGTATCTCACTCCAGATAAGACATAGTCGCAGAGATAATTTTCACTCCATCTATCGCACTATCTCCTTCGTGTTACTCGCCCATAGTCGCGGGGGATGCTCTCGAGAGTCCTCTTCAGGACTCTACTTTAGATATAGGCTTCATTAAATATTGAACGTCTTGGCTCTTTGACATACTTTTTCTGTTGCAGTCATCTTCCAAATAATAAACACTCACGGTAACCTTTTTCTTTCTGTTCAATTTTAAATAAAACGAACAAAGTATAAATTTATAAACCTATTTATTTCTGTTTTTTAAAGAAATCTAACAGTGTCGTTTACGCTTAGATCTATTTTTCATCAGAATTCTTTAAATTGTAGATGTTAGAAAGAACATGTGGAGTTTTGTTTAACATATTTTCTAGCATCTATAATGTTTTAAAGGCGTCATAATGAGTCAAAGTTATTTCCTCTATGTGAATCTCTTCTGTCTTTTCATCGTTGTCTGTGAGTTTCATAGAAGTAATTCGGTCGGACTTCTCTTGTTCAGAATCTGGATTATTATTAGCTTCAAAAAAATGGCTTCTAAAAACTCTTCCTCATTTTCATAAACTTCAAAGCGTGTAAAATTATTAGAAATTTTCGATTGATCCATTATAACAGTTTATAATAACATTGGCTTTGACTGCTTTCCAAGACTCTAATATCAACATAAAAGCGTCGTAAAATTTAATCTTCTTCAATAAATCTTCATATTGTAGATCTTAAAATTTGTCTTATTCAAAATTCATTTTCGTGTTAATCTTTTTTTATAGAATGATTTAAATGTCTTGATTATTCCTTGGTCAAGAGGTTGAATCTTCGATTTAAAATTTGGAAAAATATAAAAGCTCAACATTGCTATATTCAAGATCGACATGATGTACTGGTGAATTATCGAGAGTAAGACAAATCTTACGGTCTTCTGATTTCATCTTTTCATTTAATGTTCCATACATTCTTTTTATATGGAAAGATTCATGCAAACCTTCTTTGTGTGTTTGTAGTCAATGTTCAACTTTCCCAAGTCAAAATTTTTGAATCCTCGTGGCGTTGCAATTTTCCCGATGATCGAAGGATTTATCTTTTCATCTACCATACTCACGCAAAATATAATAGTCTCTTTCTCTTTCTTAAATTTTCCGTTAATCTGTTCTTTAATACCATGACATGACTAAGTGTTCTGCCTGGTGTTGATTTGAAAAATAAGCCTGTTTCATCGCAATTGAAAATGTCACATTTTCTGTAGCAAACTAGTTTTTGACTATAGACATGTTTAAAATCTTATAAAACGTCTTAATCCACGAGTCCCCTTGGATAATCTTGATTTTATATTATGGCCACTCTTAAATTATTGTAGGTAACCATTAGAAGCCTTAAAACTATCAATTTTGTATATTTTAGCAAGCATCTTTTTCACTTCCTACAAGTTAAAATCTTGAATATCACAAAATCTTTTTCGATTCAATATAAACCATTCAAACAGTTTATCATCAAATGCCTTTGTTGTAAAATTGGCATATGGTACATTTTTGCGGGTATTGTCATTTTTAGTTGACACAGCATAATTATTCTTCAAAATGAATTTATTGTTTCAGCTTCAAGATTAATTTCTTGGCCAACACTCTCTGTATTGCCGTCGGGCACTGTTTTATAATCATAAACCTCTCTTTATATTCCAGCGTAGATATTTTTCTTTTTTTCATGGTTTTTTTTGTTGAGCTTTAAAAAAAAACGTTTGTTCATTGAAAGCAATTAAGGATCAAGCTCCAAGCACATTCAACGTAACCCATTTTAATATGTCAATGTTCATTATAAAAGGATATTCATCATTTGGAGCGTTCATTATTTTGAGGGTTTACGGTATGTTGTGACCAGACCATCCCATATCATTACGTAAGTGCTAATCTTATCCTACATTTGTGCACTAGTCCTAGTTCGTTTTCAAGGAGATCATATTTTCTCATCTTTTCTGTTTCTACTTTCTGGTAATTCCTACTTAGATGAGTGTGATCTTTTGCTTACTTTATCAAAAATAAAGATACCTGGAGAATTATTCTAAATATTTACATCTGTTTTTATGCTCGTGTCCACCTTTATTTCGACTTTGTCATTGCTTATGACTTCTTGTACGGAGTGTTTTTTTTATTTTCTCCGAGGACTTCAAATTATAGGACAAGCATGCCTGAAGGTGAATACATCTAATAACTTCATTGTGGCATCTAGTCTAGTCGAATTATATCATTCTGTCGCACTCTAAAGCTGGATGATCTACTGTCTTTGCGGTCTCCTTGCAGTTGTGACAATTTGCCGTCTCCCCTAGGAATACATTTCTGTCCTGTAGGAAACAAAAGGCTGCTTCATATCGGTATCCGTTGATCCCTTACTTAGCAATAAAGAGAGGTGTCCTTGGTTTAAATATTGAGTTGCTACTTTGCTAGTAAATTTTTATTAGTTCTTTTGTAATTTAGTTTATTTATTTTTATTTAATAAAATGTTCGATAAATCTTCAAAGTAAAACAAAGCCTTATTAAACATTTTTTTATAATTATCTCGTAATTCTTCGGATTCATTTATTGTAATATAAAGATTTCTCTTCATGGTTCTATAATTCCAATTCATAATGTAAGAAATTACAAAAAAATAATCGCAATGAAATGAAAACCAAAACTGTTTTTGAGGATTCCAGTTTTTTGGAAATCTAATTAGTCTACTTATTTTTGCTTCCATTTCAAATGAGTATTTATCAAAAACTAGAGCAATAAGAGCTTTTTTGATGGTTTTATTAATTAACCATACGTGGTTAGGCCATTGTCTTTCTTTTAGTACAGTGTTTGCAACCTTTAGAATAATAATTATCTTGAACAGGAATATATTTCTAGAATTATATTGATTAGTAGAGAATGAGTTATCATCCGAACCTTTGTCATAGCCCAGGAAAGCGAGTACGATTACATTGTTTAGTTCAAAGAGACTCTTAGGGGAACGTTGAATTTCCATGAAAAGTATACAAAGAAGTGACTTATAAGAGGTCTCAATGATGCTATACCTAAACATGCGCATTATAGAATGTATAGGATGAAACTTGCATTCTAAATCATTACAAAATAGGGAAATTAATTCATTAGCATAAATATTAAAATGATTATTTATGTCAATCGGTATAAGCACAGGAGTACTTTCACTGTTCTTTATCTTCAATATCGTATTAGAAATAATATTATCAAGGATAATGATATAGTCTATTTCATATATATGCTCAAAATATATCTTTTCTATGGTCTTAGAATAAAATAAATCTATCATGTTGTTAATTAGTTTTACAACCATGTATATTACTTTATAATATTCATTTATCTTGAATATTATTTCATCTTCTGTAATAGCATTCTTCTTTGGTGAATTATTAAATGGTGACAAAGATTTTCTTTTTACACCATTGCAAGTAGTATTATTATTATCATAGACTTCATCACTATGTTTTTCATCATTACACACCGAATTTGTAAAACCCTGGTCTGTATTAATTGTTAAATAAGTAGTTTTGAAATTTAAAAATTGTTCGTGAAAACATGAAATATCATTATTATCAATCATATCTTCTAAACATTCTATAGGTGCTCTTTCTTGTGAAACATTAGGGATACTAGAACTCAAAACTTTGGTTTTAAAAATTAAAAACCACAACTTCATTAGCATCATAATTAATTTTTTATATATAAAAATTAATTAAGATCAACCTGACAGGTTTATGATTATTGAAATCAGAGAGCACTGCAAAATTCCTTACTCGGAATTTTTTTTATACACACGTCATTTAAACATAAAATTTTAATTGGTGATGTTGGGACTAGCTCCTTAATAGCCGATAGGCGAAAGACGACGTTTAATATATATGGACACCTTTGAAAGCCTAATCTATTAATATTCGTTAATCAATAAACCATTGGCATTATAAAGAGTTTATTGAGGAATCCAACCCTTTTATGGAGAGTGTTCTTATATAGTTTTACGCGGGAAATATTCCTGTCAAATTGATATCAGACTCATCTGTCAATCGGTATTAGATATCACGTAGAAGCTGTCAGCTGGCTAAGACATGCATGTTTTAGATTCAACCATATTTATATTAACAACAAGTGAATTAGAAAAACAATTTATTTGTTTCGTGAAAGAAAAATTGATGCATCAAGACAATTTTTCTTTTAAACACAAATAAAGAGATTATATCTAGGTTTATATGTTGTTAACACAAGTATTATTGGAGCTAAAACATAGTTTTTTTAATAAACGAATCTTTATAGACTAACCATCTTTCAATGCTTCAAAGACATACTAAACGTCATCTATAAGAGATATATTTATTTCGAAGCTAACCCTTGTAGATGACCTAAAAAAAATTATTAAAATCTGTTTAAAAAGTGTAATTTAAATATTTATCATTTCATTAGTTCTTTTGGCTTATTATTATTCTATTATAAAAATGAAAAACAAATTGTCTATTTTTTTATCGTATGTTGTTCCAAAAAACCTTCCTTAACTTTCACAACTGATTACAATAGCATCTGTCTGATTTTATACCACTTAAAACGTATCTCATCTTTTATTCAGCCGTATCTCTTTAACAATAGTCTAAAAATATACTTGAAACGTCGTCTTAAGAGTCGTCTATTGGATATAAATCTCGTATAAGAGTATATCTAACCTTTACATTATTTGCTTGCGAATTTTTGTATTGATATCAAGTAATGACACCCGATATGATCTTGAATTTCTATTTAAGGATGAGTTCATTAGCCAATATTTAATATTTCTTCAGTCTTAACCTACTGATTAGACATGTAACATTAATTTACTAGATTAATTTATCTTCTCTTTATGATTGGCATATTTTTTTCAATGTATATTCTTATTGATTCGTTTGTATACTCTGATACAAAGTCCGGGTTTTAGCAAGTTTGCTGCACTGAATAAATACCAAATCTGAGAATAGGGGATTAAACTTATACACAATATAGTCCGACCTCATCTTTGGGCGAGGTTTTTAATATTAACATAATTTACATATTTACATTTGATACATAAAACATTTCAATCTGCAATAATTAATGAAATTACGTTGAATACTTGCAGTGATAAGATGAGATGGCGTGCCCCATGTCAGCCTCATCCGATAAATTTTCTTATTTATAATAATACATTTTTTTATTGCAACATAAAGCAATTTAAATGTTAAAAAATTGCTACATTGTTTTATTTTGAGTCTAAATAAACAGTTATTTACTTTACTCTTTTGTTAAAGAAAATTTGATCTGTAGCAGATCTTTTAATTTTGTTAAAAAAAGTTTCTCTGCTAGTGTATAAAATTTTCTAAAATGTTCTGTTGCTTTTTTGATCAGCACTCTTGGCTTTTAAATCGATTCTTTAAACTTATCCTCTTCCTCACCATACTCAATAGATTCATCTAAAACATCATCGGTAACCATATCATATACTATTTCACTGTTATTTATATCTGTCTCATGATCAAATATCATGGTCGAAGAAGTAAGTCCTTTCGAAAAACAATTCATAATTGAGTTTTTTTACAGCACCCAAGCTATAGATATCATGAGAAACACATTCTATATAGTTATTGCGTTAAAAACATCCATTTCTTCGTCTACTTTATCGAAGTAACAAAACTCGATCAATGCATTGAAATAATGAAACTTAAATGCCTTGATTATTCCCATATACAAAGGTTGCATTATTGATGTAGTATTTTTAATAGAAATAAGAGTTCAATATGCTGTACACCATGGTTGGATAGGATGGTGCGTTGTCTAAAACCAATAGAGTTTTTCTTCGCTCAGTTTTTTTTTTTCATTTTAATTCTCCAATTATTGTTTGAAAACTAATGTTGTCATCCATGCCTTAGATGAACTCGTATATTCAACATCAAGATCTGCAGAAATAAACCCCTTTTTTTTAAGTTTAGGTGGGGAGAAATCTTACATAGAGACTTGAATGTGTGCTTCTGCGATCGCTTTCACACCAATTACTGTGAGATTATTACTCACTAAAACTCCCTCCTATTATGACCTCTTGCGCAACAAGCGCGACCATACCTCAGGTCAGGTGGTTTTGGTTCCAGGCGCCAAGCACCACAAGACAGCCAACATCCTAGTCCATCGCTAGGAGTCGCAGAAGCTCCTCTTAACGGGCGTGGCATCCAACCCGGGGTGGGGGTAACAGAGTTCACAGCATATTGTAATCCCTAAAATATCTGTAGTATCACACCCCTTACACTACCAACGTATACATTGGATCAAGGAACGCCCACCGAGCTCGGCAGTGTGTACAGCATCTGAAAGGAAGGTCCTGAGGATTACTCGTCCATGTCTGTCTTTTCCTCTGTCTATCTTTCACTCCCCTTGTGAAAGTGTCTTGGTTTGGGATTCTAACCCACATCTCTCCCTTATGTCAGAAGTATTTTATCATTAAACTACAAGACTTGCAAATCAACTGGAGCAATCCCCTAGGACCTATGGGCCTAGTTTCAAGGGTAATTAGGAACTAACCGTTTTTGTATGCAAGACCTTCTAACAACGATCGAATCCTTGCATTATACCTCATCTCCAGAGAAATACAAATAAACCGCCTGGTCGGGATTCGAACCCGGGCCCCTCCGAGCTACGAACCAGCGTTCTACCACTAGACTACAGGGGTCTAAATAAACCCCTTCATAACCTTGGGGTTTTAGATTTCAAATGACCAATAAGTTTAATTTATCTCAACTTACTACATGTAAGCATGCAAGTTATACGCATTTTGTTTGACTTTGTACATTTACAATCATCCGTAGAACCTTTAAAACTTTTTCTAGGTTGATTTTTAAAATAGAGAGCGTTTCATCCAATTAAATATACTTTATATGCCACATTCCTCTATTTTTTCTTTAAATTCTGTTCTAAATGATTCCACTTCTGAAAAATTCGCAGATTTTGATTCTGAAATGTTTTTAAAGGACAACTCGTGTCTCTTTTTAAAATTTTCTAGCCATCCATTTGAGGCTTCAAAAGACAATAAATCAAGCTTCTTAGCAAGTTTATTGCTATCATTTTGATACATGTACCATTTAATGGAATATTGTTTTTTAGATATTCCATATTGTTTTACAAGATTTATTTCAGATAGTTCGTTTTTAAGATAATCTGTTGTTATTCGTGGAAAACATATTTATTTAAATGTGTCCGTATTTTTATGTTTACGAAACTGATATATTAATTGATATACAAGATAATAATATTACTTTATCTTTAGAGCTAAGACAGAATAAACATAACCACAATAAAATCATTTTCAAACTCTGCCATTTCTATTTTTGAATTTTTTTTCATAGTGTAAAAAAATTATTTTTTAAAGGTTCCCAAAAACGAGGTCGAACCGTAGTATAATAGTTTTCAAACATATATTAATTCTTCTTAAAGAGCTTAATAAAATATACTTTACCTATGAGGAAGTAGATTTGTGAAACCTCGTTTTATAAAAAACAATTGACAAATATTTATTTAAAACTTTAATACGTAACGTGTAACAAATAGTATAACATTCACTCTGTTTCATAGTATAAATTTCGATTTGATATGATAATAACCTGAAGCATTACAAGAAACATTAATATTAAATGGTTATTTATAAAATAAATAGTTTAAATATATATTCTTATAATGTTTTATGGACTTCTTAGAAATACTCACACGAGGAAAAAAAAATCTCTTCTTAATTTTGATTTTCATGAGAGATATAGCCAGTCATGGTGAAGATGAGAGTGCTGTGAGATTGAGAAATCACTATCACGGGTCACATCGTCATAATCATGGAGGACATCATAACAATGAAGGACATCATAACGACGAAGGTCATCATAATCATGGTGGCCATCATGCTGAAGGTAAACTGCAGAAAGGTGGAGGCCATCGTACTGAAGAAGGAAATAATAATATAAGAGGAACCTATAATGATAACAACCGAATGAACCCACTTGGAATGAATGGTGCATATAGTTCAAATGCTGCGATTATCAGAAGAATTGTGACCAGGTCTTACAAAACAACCAGTTAAAAAAATAAATAATAAAATTTTTAATATTATAGCCATTCTAAAGACTATTAAGAAGAAAAATTTATTCCTATATTCATATTATGTAACAAGAATATTAAAACAAATTACAATTAAACCGTAAATTCTGTTTAATTTGAAGCTATAAGAAATTATAATTTACGAGATTGAATTTATTTTTACTATTTGTCAATTTATAAGCGTTTAAAATGACAGAACTATCCAAATAGATTTAAAATTATAGAAAACTATTTAATCTACAAATAAAGTAAAAAACTGAGAAAAAAAAGGACAAAGGACAAAAAACTCGCTTTTAGTAAAAAATGATGATGCTTTATATTTTAATGTATACAAATCATAAATATTAAACATCTAGCCGTATACTTTTTTGATCAATTTTTAAATAATTGTCAGTATTTAATATATCTTTTATCTAAATTAGAAGAATAAATATAGAAATCAATCTAAGTCATCTCTACTCTATTATCTATAAGGGACCAGTTACTATTTTGTACTCTACACATGATCTACAGATTTAATAGAGTTTTGTGTAAGCATACATACACATGTCCAAAACTTGGTTCTGTATCGATTTTTGTTGGATTTCTCCCCATCTGAATGAGCTCTTTTATCTTTGAGAAAATGTAAAGTAGCTTACCATTTACTTATACGAACCTGTTTGCATGGTATTGAACAGCTCTTGACGACTTAAAAGACTACCTAGGACAGGCAAATCTTTACTTTTGTCTTAATTCTCCTGTAGGGATGTAATCATTTTTATCAGTTAGATATGTTTTGAACATACTATATTCATTACATTTCGACATATTGTTTCACAGTTCTCTTTTCTTCAAAACAACTGTGTAAAAAAACCATCATTGGAAAAGTTTCAGGCTTTCAAAAAGAAGTATTTTTTTGCTTATAAGATTAAAATTAGTGCTGAATAAAAAACCATCAACCATGTTTTTGATATTTCTATATTTTTAAATCATTAAAACATATGAGTAGTATAATTATTTAGTAAAACACTTACCGTTTTAAGTAACCGTCGTTTTTTTTAAAAAAAGCAAAGAAAGATTTGTTTAAAAGAGTAAAATTGTGGTAAGGTGTGATAAAAATTATTATATTTTTACTTATAGGGAATTACAAAAGAGACATATGATTTAAAGAGCTGCAAACTGTTAATAATCTTGCTTGTGAAAATACTTGTTTGTAAAAGAAAAAGAGTGTACTTAAGAAGTTGAATAGATAGTTATCATTTTATTAATTAAGCTAAATAACATTGGAACTTATTTTTTTTATTGATTTTAATTCATTTCAAGTAGGGTCAAATTGAGGTAAAAGGTTTAAATATTTAATTTATAGAAAATATTAGACGGTAAGGCGAATTTATATTCTATATTAAGTTTAGCTACATATTAGAATATAGACATTTCTTTATAAATTATTTCTTTAAAAATTAAAGTTATACTTCATAAATGTATGAAGAGATGCACATGCCTTCTACTTTCAATCTTTATAATTTTTTGTAGTATATATTTAAATTTAGGTCTACCTCTCAATTTTGTCAATGTTTTTTTTTTTAAATTTAACTAGTATAATTATATCTTTGAAAGTAAGAATAAATCACACATATGTGTAGAATTATTAGTAGCCTGTATTTTAATGTTCAATTTTGCTTGCAAATATAATTTCGAGTTTGGATCATAAAATATTATTGAAGGTTAAAACGAATTCAAGTATAATTAAAAGTGAATTGTAAAACCTAAAATACCAATGGAGTAAAAAGTGTATAAAAACAATCTAAAAATTTTATCTATCCACATTATGTTTATATTCATTATTTTTCACTGGCTTATTCTATCTAAAAAAAAGAAGCACAATGCAAAAGATTTGGGTACACTAAAGAATAATAATGTTTCTTTGATATACGATTCACCTCCTCCCAACAAAGAAGAAATATTATTTATTTTACCAGAAGAAATCTCTCCTGATGTTACTCACCAGAAAAAGCGAAAAGGGACTGTACTTATTTCACCTTCAAAAAAACCAATTTCTGATTCTGTAAAAGATAAATCTTCTTCTAGATTATCACAGAAAAAATCTTCTGATAAAATTGAAAATTCTACAGAATCGAGTTCTGAAATAGATTCAAGTTCATTAGAAGACAATTCGAATGGCAAATCTTTTGCAAAGTCTGAAAGAAAATCAACTTCTGATCCGAATAAATCAAAATAAATTTAGTTAAATTAAACAAAAACTAGTTTTTATATTTTTATTTTATAAAATATTAAAATTATAAATTGTTTAATTTAACTAGACAATAAAACAACATTATAAAGGCTTAGATTTCAGAGGTTTTTTAAAAAAAAAATTAAAAATGCTTTAGAAATAGAACAACGAATTTGAAAACTTAACGATTACTATTGAAAATCATCAAAGACAACTCTTTACACAATAATTCTATCTTATGCTCATTGTGTAAAAAAGGCATGGTCATACAGGTGGAAGGAAGGGGTTTCAATATTCGTAGATATATTAAATCAAAGAAACATTTAAGAAAATTTTACGTCCCTGTTTATTGTTAGAACAACAGTATCGTAGACATTGAAAGAATGAGACTTTACAAAAAGGTTCAATGATTTTTTTATGGCATTAAACATACCGTTACATAAGATCGATAGTGAGGTTTTTAAAAACTTTGTAAAGAAGTTCATTGTATCTTCCTGTACACTATTCATATTTTTAAGGAAGAACTCACTGCCAGATCTATATAAAAGAAAATTTATGAAGCAAAT
>SBJO01000060.1:0-24013 GCA_015832245.1 Nosema granulosis
ATTTTTTAGGGGTTAAAATTATTTAATTTTACTTTAGTGATTTGTAATTTTTTACAATCTCATTTTTTAGGGGTTAAAATTAAAATAATTTTTTTTCTTATTATTTTATATATATTGATTATATAGGGGTTTAAATCCAGAAAATATCAGAAACATTTTATTGCCTTCTTGAATATTTTGCATCTTTTATAATGGGGCTAACAAAGTAATCTTCATATTGAAGATTTTTAAATAATTTTATTATTAGGCGCAACATTTATCTAAGCTATAATATTGTTTGACATTAAAAATACTCTTTTCACTGCATTACCACTTTAACAACGTTTTTTAGACAGTTAAAAAAGACACTACTAAAAAATTTAGATTATTATAACTTTAAATATTAATTTAAGTCAAATTGAATAATACTACTTTATATTCATCAAAAAATTTAAAGTAACAATAACAAATCAATTTTTATGTATCGACTTAGAATCTATTGTGCTGCCTACTCATTATTTAACAAGTTTAAGACATATAAACATACTACAATTGTTTTTTGTATGCAATATAAACTTCTCATTGTTATGCATTTTATTAATCAGTGATACTTAATTGTGTACTTTGAGAACTTGTAAACAAATATAAACATCCATTTATTATCTAGCTTTTAATCCCCATAATTAAACTGATATCCATAGCCTATTTTCTATTTTAAAATAATTCGAAGTTTTTATACAGTTCAATTTACTTAAATGAATGATAAAGTTTTCCTGTGAATTGATAAAAAAAATCTTTCAGATAATAAATCTTAATATCTCACATGTTCTAGTTTAATAGCATTTAGAGAGAATAATATTAAAGAATTATTTTTTTTAAAAAACATGTAGTGTTCAATTTAGTTTTTAATATCCCTTATAAAGATAATTTAAGGTTTGTTTATCTGTATAATGTTATGATACGTGGTTGAAAAATAATCTAAAATCAATTTATCACCCCCAAAAAAGTAAATGTTTAAAAGTTTATAATTTATGCAATTTAAAAGTTGCATTAAACTTTATATGATATTAAAAAATAACTCCTTATTCTTTTATTAATATGATATTTTTTAACTGGTTTATGCATTTTTATATAAATTAAACCAGCTTTTATGCCCCATGCAAGGTACAGAGATACGTGCAATTCAGCAGATATATTCGAAAATTCTTAATACAAGAATAGATCTCCCAAAGATAGTAGCAATAGGACCACAGAGCTCGGGAAAGAGCAGTGTATTAGAGCAAGTTCTTCAGCTTGATTTCCTACCTCGTGGAATCAACATGATTACAAGATGTCCCATAGTTATAAATCTTAGAAAGAATGATGAGAGTTTTGTAGTTTTCCAAGACGAAGAAGAAAGATTTACAGACCCAAAAGATATCCAAGATAGAATAGTAGAAAAGATGGATCATATTTGTGGGGATGAGATGGGTGTGTCCAAAGTACCAGTTGTGATTTATGTTTATTTACAGAATACTCTTGAGATTACGCTTGTGGATCTTCCGGGGCTTACTAAGATACCAGTGGGAGAACAGCCAAGTGATATTGAGAGACAGATTGAAGAGATAGTGGTAGAGTATGCTTCTGGTGATTCCACGATAATTCTGGCAGTGGTTAATGCAAATGTGGACATTGGAAATAGTGAGGCTTTGAAAATAGCTAGGAGGGTGGACAGCAAGTTTGAACGTACACTTGGTGTGGTTACAAAGATTGATCTTATGGATGAAGGAACAGATTGCATCAGTGTACTAGAAAACAAGCACAATCCTCTTAAGATGGGGTATATAGGTGTATTGAACAGATCATTTCAAGATGTTCAAAATGAAGTACCTTTTGGAGAAGTGAGGAAGAAAGAAGTTGCATTTTTTAGCAAACCCCCGTACTGTCAATTTAAGGAAAAGATAGGCTCTGTGTATCTTTTGGATAGACTTCATTATTTATTCTGTGAGAATGTGAAGAAGACGATTCCTGTTCTGAAAGTAGAGATAAACAATCTTTTACAAGAGAAGCAAGCAGAGGTAGAAAAAATATCAGTTTCCGCAATTAACCCAAGCAATGTTCTTATTCAATATTTCAACTGTCTCCATGGCGTTGTTGGGTGTTCAAAAAATGGCTCTGATTTGTTTGCATACGATTATGAAAATGTACTTTATGAATTTAAGACAGCTTTCGATAGGTTCAGAGTAGAATTCGATTTTTCTGATATAGAAAGAGAGATACGAAGTTCGGACTCTTTGATATTCCACGAGAAAATTATCAAAGATTTGGTAAAGAGCAATTCAAAGGCAATTCTTAAAGCAGGGTTGAGCCGAGTTTCCAAGTTTGTAAGAACTTTGAAGGAATCCATTGCATTAATTGCTAGTGATATGCTCCCATCGATAGCATCTTCTCTCAATAAGATTTTAGATACCAAGATAGAAAGCCAAGAAGAGAAGTTAGTTTCTGATTTAAAGCAATACATCAAAGTCCAAGGAATGTATATCAATACCAGATACCCTACATTTAAAATCTCTGATATTATAGAAGAATCATGTGGATCAGCTCAATCATCGCCAGATAGGAATAATATAAATTATTATTCCAAACTATCGTTCTCTTTGAAGAATATGATGCAGGTAGAGAAAGATACAATAGCTAAAATAGCCAACAAATATCTGGAAAAGATTCAAACAAACTTTATTGATCATGCTTTGAAATCGACCTATTTCTATTTCATCAATTATTTAAAGAATGAAATCCTGGGGGAATTAATAAGTTTAAAAACTGGAGATCTATTTGAGAAAGAAATTGAAGGATTAGAAAAAACCAGGGAGGTTCTAGAAAAAGAGATTAAAGATTTACAAGACAGTAAAAGGATAGTAGAGGATTGCTGTATAAGAAATTTCTAAACGAAATTATAAACAAAGTGTAAGAACTAAACTTCTAGAAGCTGTATAAGATTATAAACAAAGTGTAAGAACTAAACTTCTAGAAGCTGTATAAGATAATAAACAAAGTGTAAGAACTAAACTTCTAGAAGCTGTATAAGATAATAAACAAAGTGTAAGAACTAAACTTCTAGACAACTATAAATTCTCTTTAATAAATGATGATAATTGTTCGAAGCTCTCTTCTTTAGAATTATTGTTGTTGATGATTTTCTGGAATATTTCTAGATTTTTAATCTTTTGGAATTCATCGTACAATTCAAGACGAGCTTTTAAATCTCGATCACCCCTGGCTATTAGACGTTTCCTGACTGTTTCTCTATCACAATCTATGAAAATATAAAGAAATGAAGGGTAGTTCTCTTTGAAGTAGGAGACTCCTCTAAATTCAACATCAAAAACCTTAGGAGTGTCTTCTAGTTCTGAAAGGGATGTTCCATAGTAATGCTCATTAAATTCAGCATATTCCAGCATTCTTCTGTTCTTAATGAGATCTTCAAAGGTAGACCTTGAGACAAAATAGTAGTCCTTACCATCCACCTCTCCCTGTCTCATAGGCCTGGTAGTATGAGAGATAGAAAGAGAAAGATTAGGAAATGCCTTAAGAAGCATTTTGATAAGAGTAGATTTTCCAGACGCACTTGGACCAGAAATTACAATATGCCTAATCAGCATGACAGGGGGATATTTAGCAAAAAAAATTTAACTGAAAATGAAAAATGAAAACAAAATGATTCAATTGCTTTATATACACAGAATTAACTTTGCATAATCAATTCTCATATGCATTAATTTATTACTACATTTCCTTTCTGCATACATTTTTCAACACAATTTAATTTTTCTCTACGTACAATATTTCTCTGATAGGCTTCCTCCTCCTTTTTTGTATTTTTTACAAAATTTAGTCCCCCTTTCTAATGAAGCTCATTTTGAAGAGAATAGATCTAAAGCAGAAAGGCTGGTTTTCCTGGCTCTACAATATTTCTTTTGTTCTTAAAATCAACAGTAAGAAGATCAAGCTAAAGGCTGGTTCTCAATATTTATTCTATGTCTTAGAAGTCCCCACAGGTGATGTCAATATTATTATTGATATTGACAATGTATTGTATGATTATTCCAAGACATTCATTTCTGGAATCCACAGAGTGGTAGTAGACAATCCCAGCTTCCATGGATCTCTAGAGTTTGAATTGGTAGATAGGAATCTTCTACTGCATCTTGAGAATAGTTGTAGAGATATCCCACTGGTTTCTCTCAGTAGAAAGCTACAGGGCTGCAATGAGCTGTATTCAGCTAGGAATAGTTTTGAGAATAATGAATATTACGTAAATAAGGAGAGCTATTCAACTTCCTATACTAGATCCTCAGGACCCAATGTACTGCCCCTGGGATGGGAGACTAGGGTAGTAAATAAGAAGATAGTTTATATCAACCACAACTTCAGGACTACTTACTGGAGATCTCCTGCTTACAAGCTGAATGTCCTGAGAGAGAAGATGGATACCTTCGAAGGACTCATCAGCAATATCAATTTCTTATCTATCAGATCTTTCATCCCTCTCAAGATCAATGTAGTTCGAGGACACATTGTAGACAGTACAGGAGCATTCCTTCTGATGAATGTAGACAAGCTCAGGAGCAAGAAGGTACATGTAATTTTTGAAGGAGAGATGGGGCAGGACTACGGGGCTCTCCTCAGGGAGTACATGTACGAAGCATCTTCTGAGATCTTCAATGATCCTAGAATGAAAACAGAGAATAATTATCTTGATATTGGAGAAAACAAAGCTACAGCCATTTCTGTAGATAGGCCTATCAAGGAGACAGTAGAAGCCCAAGAAGAACCAATTGATGAATTTACTGAGGAGATGAAGAACAAGATCCATCTTTCCGATGATTGTTTCTACATCTTCCTGGGGGTGTTTGTAGGGATGTCTATCCTTTTCAATGAGAATATGGATTTCCCATTTTCTCTACCTTTCTGTGAGAATCTCCTGAAGAGAAAGATGTCTCTGAAGCATGTGCAAGATATTCAGTACCAAAAATCTATTCTGTGGATGCTTCGAAATGAGACTGAAGAAGAAATTATCCCAGGGGAATCCCAAGACAAGGAGAAGTTTGTAGAGAAGATTCTGAATGAAAATCTGCTTCTAAAAAAGAAGATTCCTTACGATCTGGTAAGAAAAGGATTCTACAGTATAATTCCTGAAGGATTTAAAGATATTTTCGAGGCTGATGAAGTAGCTTCTATTTTATACAATGAGAGAGTTCTCGATGTAAATGCTATTAGAGATTTAGTAATCTACAATATGTGTAAGCAGGATACTGTAGAGGTTGTTTACCTGTGGAATATCCTCAGTAGGAAGGATCAGAAGTATCTTCGAGTATTCTTAAAATTCATTACTGGCAGTGGAAGCATCCCAAAGCTTATTAACAACTACAATTTCAGAATAATAATTGAGAAGAGTAATATTCCAGATATGCTATTTAGAGCCAGTGCCTGTCTTAACAAGCTCTTCATAGGAAGCTATGAGAATGAAGAGAGTATGGAGAGGATAATGGATTTCAGTGTACTAAATACTGAAGGATTCCATAAAGTGTAAATATTAAGTAGATATCTAAGTAAGCATATATTAAGTAAGCATATATTAAGTAAGTATATATTGTTAAGTAAATATTAAGTATATATTAAGTAAATATTAAGTAAGTATCTAAGTATATATTGTTAAGTATATATTGTTAAGTATATATCTAAGTATATATCTAAGTATATATTAAGTAAATGGTTATAATAAAGTCTCATTTAAATTATTATACAATATTTTTTAGTACATTTTTAATCTTGTAGATATCCTACTTTGCATAAAGTACATATTCTTCCTTCTTTACTATTAGTAAAACAGTACTTACATGTTTTGAATTCTTCTGAGACTTCTAGAATATCATAGCAGAATGTTCCATTTTTTAAATCATACAAATCTTCTCCATCTTCTATCTTCAAAGCCTTTGCTACTACTTTCACCACATTCTCCTCTTCTTGAGCTATTTCTTGGGCTACTTCTTTAGCAGTCTTCAGATTTCCTTTCTTTACACAAGCATAAACATATCCAGATCTAGCCAGAAGATGGTGTTCTCTCTTCAAATCCAATTCAGAGAAGAATTTAGCCATCTGCAGGAATCTTCTATCATCCCTTTCTTGGACTCTCTTGATTTCTACTTCTAGTCCAGAAAGATAGCTTCCAATAATCCTCCTCTTCTCAACCTCATCCAAGCTTGTAGCATACAAAGCCTGATAGAAATATTCCAAAGCTTCTGATAGTTTACCTTTAGTAACACAATTGTAAGCAGATTCCATATCATCATCAGCAGTAGTATCATATTGAACTATTAATTCCTTCCACAATTTCTTGTTTACAATGCAATCATTAGACTTATCTGTATCAATGCAATCTTCATTACTATCATTAGACCTATCTTCATTACTATCATTAGACTTAATAACCTCATTACTATCATTAGACTTAACCTCATTACTATCATTAGACCCATCTTCATTACTATCATTGGACCTATCTTCATTACTATCATTGGACTTAACCTCATTACTATCATTGGACCCATCTTCATTACTATCATTGGACCTATCTTCATTACTATCATTGGGATAAAAATAAGATTTATCTTCTTGATATAATTTTACCATCTTTTTGGTTTGTTCGTCTGCTACTTTAAAAAGATTGTCTAATTTGTTTTCTCTTCTAGAACAAATATAGAGCATGAAAAGATCGTACCATTCTTCTAGGAATATCAAACATTCTTCCACAATATCCTCTTCACATTCTTTTAGAGCTCTTTCTGAGAGACTCTTGTACATCGAAGAATCTCTCTCTCTCCTGCAGTACTCTAAACATTCTTCTAGCTTATTATCTGCAAGACACAGTTCAAATCTCTGGCGTACATCTTTAATGTAAGGAAGGGCTATCTCCCCCTTCTGCTTCTTTATCAGGAAGTTCAATGGACTGAGCCCTGGTAGCCTGCCTTTCTCTATTAGATGGTTTACTTCTCCCCCTTCAATCACAAGCTTCTTGAAATCGATCTCTGTCAAATCAACATCAATACTCTCAAACCCTTCATTGGATAGGTAGAAGATCTGGTTTTCTGTATAGTAGAAAGGGTACACTTCTGTGTCTATGCTTCGGATCACCCCCTCCTCTTGGAAAATATACTTCAGATGCTTGGTGGTTGCATAAATAAAGATGCCCTTATAGAAAAATCCCCCGTGGATATTTACAATCTCTTTGGTCGTATTGATCAAATTCATTTCTTTATCATAGAGATGTATATCATTCTTCGACATAAAGGCATAGAAATCTTCATCAATTTCTATATTCTCTACACTGAATCCCAGGCTTACCATCTTTTCATCTCCTTCGGAACTGTAGCGTACTACACCAGACCCCCTCTTTACAAAGAAGAAACCTTCTCCACCATGCATAAGAGAGCCTGGAGTAATATCTAGTACCTTCCTAGCCTCCCCATCTAGACTCTTAATATAAATACTGCTCTTCTCTCTAATCACCACACCTGTCTCTCCTTTGTATTTTATTAAAGCTCCTTCTGCATATTCTTTGAGAATGCATCTATTTTTACGGTAAACTTCAAAATGGTTTGAGAATTGTACGAGCAAAAGCTTGTCCAGAGAATGCATAGACAACAATAGTCCAGTGGGATCACAAACCTTCTTTTCAGTCTTGAGATTGGAGTAGAAAATATTCTGGTCTTTAGTATAGAAATATCCTGTCTCTGATTTGCATACTATTTTGGGATCATCATATTTGAATATCTCAAAACCAGAATCATGTCCTGCTATCACAATATTCTTCTTCTGTGAAACTGTCCAAAATCTCCCCTTTACATTGGCCTTCTCAAAATGCTTTCTAATCAGATCGTAAATCACCAAATTGCCCTCTTCCCCTACACTCACAACACATTGGTCGCCATAAGAGACACTTGTTATGCACCCTTGGTGGTTGAAGAAACTGTCTCTCTCTACTAATTCATTGCCATTGTACTCCCACAGCTTCACTTCCCTGTCATCTCCTCCTGATACTACTATATTGTCAGACACAAACACTGTATTTATTCCTCTATCATGTCCATTTAGAATCTGCTTCACTATCACACTTGGTACAAAACTACTTTTCTTTGTAATTAGCCCATCACAGCTCCACAGTCTTAGAGATTGGTCTAGAGATCCACTGATTATCGTACTTTCATTGATAAACCTTACAGCCATCACATAGTGAGAATGACCTGTGGCAGTGCCTAAACATTTTCCTGTCATAAAATTCCAAACCTTAATCGTTTGATCGTCTGATGAGCTTACGAACCAAGGCTTTGTAGGATGGAAATCCAGTGCCCTTACAAAATCCGAGTGTCCTTTGAATTTCTTAGACAACACTCTCTTAGTGTAATCCCAAAGCCTAATTATCTTATCGTCTCCTGCGCTTATGAAGAAATCTCCCTGTGGATGGAATGTTACTACACGCACTGACCCATCGTGGTCATTGAAGTCGTGCATACAAGCATTGGATTGGTAGTCCCATGCCTTGATGGTTCCATTGTGGAGACCTGTTATAAATACCGGCTTCTGTGGATGGAAACTTATCGACTTTACTCTGGCTGTCTCCTGTGTAAATAGTTTGGTTAATCTCTTTGTTAGCATACCCCTTTTTTATATTTTTTTTAAAATACACAAAATGCATAAAAGAAATATTGTGCAAGCTATGCTTGATTTTAATGCACATAAAAATAAATATTGTGCAAGCTATGCTTGATTTTAATGCACATAAAAATAAATATTGTGCAAGCTATGCTTGTTTTTAATGAACATAAAAATAAATATTGTGCAAGCTATGCTTGTTTTTAATGCACATAAAAATAAATATTGTGCAAGCTATGCTTGTTTTTAATGCACATAAAAATAAATATTGTGCAAGCTATGCTTGATTTTAATGCACATAAAAATAAATATTGTAAGCTATGCTTGATTTTAATGCACATAAAAATAAATATTGTGCAAGCTATGCTTGATTTTAATGCACATAAAAATAAATATTATGCAAACTATGCTTGTTTTTAATGCACATAAAAATAAATATTATGCAAATCGTGTTTTATTAATAATTTACTTTGGTAAAAATACTTTATTGAACGTTTATTCACTTGTTTTTTATTTAAAAAGAATATTATTAAACATGTATGCTTCTTCTAAACAAACGAAGCCGGACTCTATCAAAGCATGAAGCCTATCTTTGGCATAATTATCATATTTAAATTCTTCATTGGTGTGTTCAGTGAGTTTTGGAATTGCCCATAAAAACCAAATAAAATGGCTTATCAATTTAAAATTATTGATTCTCATCCTTATATCCTCAATGTTTACTTCTTGTCCTTCAAAATACGTTTTTAAAAAGTCAATTTCGTGCTCTTCTTTATATCCCAATTCTGCTTTATAAACACAAGTTTTGTTTTTATAATCAATGTGTGTCTCACAAAACAAATTGGCTATATCAAATAAAACATCACCTTTTGTAGCAAACTCATAATCGATTATAACAACTTTATTCTGAGTTTTTAACATATTGTTTGGCTGAAGATCATTGTGACACAGTCCTTCTTTGTATTCATTTTCTTTATACAGTTTTAATGCATTGTCTCTTAAGATCCCCAAGGTCTGTCTCACATATTCTTCTGCGTTATTTAAATTCTTCAGGCACACTTTTTCCTCACCAACAGCCTTGCATTTTATATTTGTTATTGCATCTTGATAAAGACACTCTACTAAAGACTCAAATGTCATCACATTCTCCGAATCTAAAGCATGCATCTCTTTCATTGCTAAGATGATATCTTTCATGTCTTCAATATAGTCAAGCTCTTTGTTTTCTAAGTATTCTTCTATTCTATAGGATGGATGGTTATAAACTATAGATGGTATACTTATTTTCGTAAGAACAGATATTTCATTCTCATTGGTTTGACTGTATTCTTTGTAGATGTACCAATTATTTTTGACTCTGAATTTATACACTTTGTTCGTAAAACCTTGTTTGAGCTCCTCTAAATCATAAATTTCTGATTTAAAATGCAATTGTAATCTATGCATAATTGGATAGTTTTGTTGACTCATAATTAAGGGCTAAAATTTTCAAAATTTTAAAATTACAAACAAATTCTATTTTGATTTTTAATTTTGATACTTGATATATATTATACTTTTAGAACTAATTAAGAATAGTATAATCAAAAGAAGTTCTTGTTTACAAATAAACTGTGTAAAATTTTATAAAATAATGTTGTTGAAAGAAAAATGTAATGTTTCTTTTTAATATTATTAAAACATGTAATAAATTGTGTATAAAACAGATAATAATTTTAGTATATAATTTTAGTATATAATTTTAGTATATAATTTTAGTATATAATTTTAGTATATAATTTTAATATATAATTTTAGTATATAATTTTAGTATATAATTTTAGTATATAATTTTAGTATATAATTTTAGTATATAATTCTTTACAAATTCTTCTTCACAAATCCTTAGTTTATTTTAAAGTAAAAGACTTCTCAATTCCGTTTCTTCAATTTGAGATACAAACTCCAACTCTCTTAAATTATAAAGCCTATCACTTGCGTAGTTGTCACAATTGAAATTACTGTTGAATTTATGTGTAAGTTTTGGAACAGCCCACATAAACCAAATAAAATGGCTTATTCCCTTAAATATTTTTACTCTGTTGAGAATATCCATCTGATCTACTTTTGAATCTGAAAAATATAACTTTAAAAATCTTTTCTCGTCTTTTTTCGTATACCCTCCAGACATACCATTTTTAGATTTTTCATTGTCTAAATGAGTCTTGCAGAAAAAATTTGCTATATCAAAAAGAATATCACCTGTTGTACATAGCTCGTAATCGATTATAACAACACCATTTTTTGTCAACAGCATGTTGTTTGCGTGGAGGTCATTGTGACTCAATCCTGGTTTGTATTTATTGTTATCAATTAAAATTTTAGCCTTTTTCTTCAGTCCTTCTAAAATTTCAACTATTTTAGTATCACTATTATATTTTAAATGTGTAACAGCTTCACCATAAAGTCTCTCTACAAAAGAATCAAAACTTTCCATTCCATTAGTGTCTAGAGAATGCATACTTTTAATGGCTTCAACGATCTCTGGCATATGTTCAGAAACATCCAAATCTAAATGTTCTAGATACTCTTCAATCCTGTACGATGAATCATTCAAGATAATTTCTGGTGTTTTAATCCTTATTAAAGCATTTCTCTCATTGTCATTGTCACTACTGTATTCTTTATAGATAAACTTTTTGTTCTTAACAGAAAATTCATAAACGTGGTTTGTAAAACCCTCTTGAAGTCTCTTAACATGCTTAATAGAATTTCCAAAATATGTTTTCAGTCTTGAAAGCATTAAATTTATCTTAAAGCTCATAAGAGGGTATTTACTAAGAAAAATCGTTATTATTAAATGATAAATTAAAACATTGATAAATTGTTTTTGGCTGATGGATTATAAAAGGAACTTGAACTAAAGAGCTTTGATTTATGAGTTTTTCATACAAATGAATAAAAAATTATGAGATTTAAATCTTAAAATTTTCTGTAGCTTTGACTAAAAACAAAGCTTCAAAACCAGTAAAACATTTTTTAATCGGCTTTTTAATTATGGCAATTAATATACATTTTAGAAGATTGATCGATGCATTTTTTCTGATATTACAAAAATTATTTGTAAAATATTATCTCCTCAGGTTTTAAATAGTATTGTAGACACCAATAGTCTATGTGTGGTTTTAGGATTAATGTTTTATTTTACTTTAAAATTCATATTATGAGTATTTTTGTCATTGGTGATAATTTATAAGAAAAAACAAATTCCTTTTTTAAAGACCATTAATTTTTTACATAATGCACAGTGTCGAACTAATTGAGAATATAAAGGTGATTAGTAGGGCCGACCAAATGCCTGGTTTTTATAAAATATTTTGATAAAAAAGCAATTAAAATTTCTCCATACGTGTTTGTTTGTCTTTTTTATAATGTACATGCAATGAAATGTTTTTTTTTATAAGTTGACACGAATAATTCTATTTGTAAATTATTTTAGATAATTATTTCATAAGATCAATTTTTATTAATATAGACTGATAGAAGCATTTCCAGAGTATCCACTGTCATATTTCATCTTAAGTCGTTTAAAACCCACACCATTTTACTAAAACTTCTTTCCACGTCGACGTTTGTAAGAGGTACAAATAAATAGATTCTATCATTCTCTTTACACCATAGAAAAAAGATAGTTCTGGGGGGTTTAATATATAATAACGTAGGATTTAATTAAATAATAATGTTTAAAACTAGATTATACATTTTTTATGATTTCAATTTGTTCTCTGGTAGATAATTCTTTTTTCTTCTTCTTTTTTAAGTCTAGGTAAAGAGCTATATTACATAAAGACCTGAATGTGTGCTTCTGCGATCGCATTCACAACAAGTACTGTGAGATTCTTACTCACTAAAACTTCCTCCTATTATGACCTCTTGCGCAACAAGCGTGACCATACCTCAGGTGGCTTTGATTACAGGCGCCAAGCACCACTAGACAGCCAACATCCTAATCCATAGCTAGGAGACGCAGAAGCTCCTTTTAACGGCCGTGGCATCCAACAGAGTTCACAGCATATTGTAATCCCTAACATATCTGTAGTATCACATTCCTTACACTACCAACGTATACATTAGATCAAGGAACACCCACCAAGCTCTGCAGTGTGTTCATCATCTGAAAGGAAGGTCCTGAGGATTACTCGTTTATGTTTGTATTTTCTCCTGTGTATCTTTCACTCCCCTAGTGAAAGTGTCTTGGTTTGGGATTTAAATCCACATCTCTTCCTTGTGTCAGAAGTATTTTATTATTAAACTAAAAGACTTGCAAATCAACTAAAGCAATCCCCTAGGACCTATGGGCATAGTTTCAAGGGTAAATAGGAATAACCGTTCTTACATGCAAGACCTTCTGATAAAGGTCGAAACCCTGCATTATACCTCATCTCCAGAGAAATGCAAATACTTCGTCCCCTCCGAGATACGAACTCGGAGTTCTACCACTAGATTACAGGGGCTTTAATTTTTTCTTCTCTAAGGCTGCAATTGAATCACATAGAAAACAACAATTTTCAATTTCAGAAAGTTTAGCAATATATTCTGTATTATTAAAAATGTCAAAAATAATTTTGCTTCGCCATTTCTCCAATAAAAGATTTATACATATTATAGTTGTTAACTATGCCCTTCATAAAGTTTAACCAAGTCGCCCATCTTGTTATTATTGGGAACTTTGGAAGACTTAGTTTAGTAATATTTTTGAAGAATGCTTGATTTTCACAGTTTTTTATTAAGAGACGTTTCAATTCAAAAGATACAAAATTTGATTTTGTGGATTCATCTCCTAAGCTTTTCACATAAACGATGAACCATATGAGCCAAGCATGTAACATGTTTCAAATTTGGATTTTTTTTAAAAAATACCTATTGCTTGTATCCCATAGGGAGATGCATCTGAAATAATGAGAAGAAGTTTCTGAAAATTAATACAATTTTCAGAAATTTCTGCCATTAGATTGAGAATCGCCTGACTGTCAGTTTAACTGTTTGTTTTCATCAATTCAACAGTCTTAAGCAGGATTGTTTTTTCTCCGATTGAACTACTACAAACCCTTCTATTATATGAAGAATAAATCTACCATTTACATCTGTAGTTTCATCGAACATAATTAGATGTCTTTGTCTTTTAACCCGCCAAAAATCTCATTTTTCTTTCGAATATATGTATTGTTTTCTTTTTTATAGTACGATTTGTCTCGTAATGCTTTTTAAGAAACGTTCTTAATATAGGAGTTTTGATCTTGTGAATTAGTATGTTTGCTCCAACAAACGATTCAATTAAACATTGTTCAAAGGTATCAGAAAATACGGTCAATATACATACATCTTCAAGTTTTTCTGAGTATTTCTCCTCCTCTTATTATCTATGTGCGACTGTGCTATCGCATGTATTTTCAAAGATTTAACCCTTCGTTAGGGTTATAGTTTATGGGTTTGTTGCATATAATATAACGAGTATCGTTATCTACAATTTCGAAGTCTCCGTTTGTTTTTTAAAGTTTTCAAGTTTGTCTTTTTTTTGTGGGACGGATTTTTTTACGAAAAAATAAATGTCTTGGGTTTTAAAAAAAGCTATAAAATGCCTGGTCCAGGTATTTGGGCGGGTCGTGTTATCATACTATCCCAAATAATAACAAGTGATATTGTTTTAGTTGTATAGTCATGTAGAGCTTCAAAATGATCAGACAGTGCATTTTTGATGTGATTTGTAGGACAAATATGGTTGGTTCGCTCTTTTTAGAAAGAAATAATAGTTCTAATAAGTATATATCTACTTTTTATGGCACCCGAGGAAAGTACCTTAAAATGGGAAAACCAACAGTAGAATGCTGCCGATAGGCACCAAACGTGACCGTGAAGGATTAAGCGTAATGATTTAACCGCTTTGAGTATTTCAGACGAAACATATAAGAAAGCATAGTGTAAAATATCACACAGATATGTCGAAACATGGAGTGTTAATAAAAAACTGAGAACTCTATAAAGTTTTTAAATCTTTCTTTCTATTTAGACAGGTGTATAAAGATAGTTATGTTGCATCTACAAACACGAAAAATGAATTATACAAAGTTATAAATGGTCTGATAAAGCTATATGGCTTGAATTGTAATTAATGTAAATGATACTCTTTTAAGTTTTCAATTAAACTCCAAAACCACACATTGTCAACAATTGAAGATTGCAAAATGTTATGTTACAAAATGAAAATTTAATGATTATTCCGAAACTATAAAAAGATAGATTAAAAAGATATTAAGACCAATTAATTATATGATAAACCCATAGAGCCTTGGTTTTGTTAAAAATAATTAAGAAATCTCAAACACAGATAAAATATTTAAGAATGAATCTAATTTTAGATCGTAGAATATAGATTTTCCAAACAAACTAAGACAAAGCCAAGTACTTGCTATGAAAAATGCAAATTAATATTTTTATCTATATAAAATACAATTGAAGCTCTAAATTTAAACAGTTCGGGAAGAAGATCTGTTTTAGCAGTTGTATTTCCCGTACTACCTTCTGGTAGCTCACCAACCTTCTTGATTGCCTATAAGTCTCCCAGTATTCATAGGAATGCTCTGCAGTGTCTTCTTTAGAACTATTGATTGAATAAAAGTCTTGGACAAGTCTAGGCTTATTACATGATTTCTGTGATAGGCTGTCACACACCCTTCCCATGTCCTAACACAAGGTATGATCCTTGTGTTAGGACATCAATCCTACTTCTGAGTTTTTTCAAGTTCCACTGGATGCAGGTGGTTAAAGAAGTGATACTGATTTCAATGATGTAGATTTTTTTCACTTGAACTGTTTTTAACATCCGAGAATCGACTCTATCTCGTCTTGTATACTAAAATACAAAATTAATTTTGGAATAAAAATTTAATACGTTCAATATTCCAGAATATTCTGAAACCAACGTTTCAATTCTGGAATAAAAAAAATACCACTCCCCTTTTTATGAAACAAAACAATGAAATAACCGAAGAAGATAGAAAATTATCAAGGCCACTTGGTCCTCTAGACGTCCCAGTACGAACAAGAGTACCCCTTCCTGAATTCTACCAACAAAGTATAACAGAATTTAAGGATGCTCTGGATATTGATCCCAAGTCTGGGGTTTTCTTCTATTTGAGGATTCCTTCTATCATTTTCATGGCTACAATAGGAGGCTACATCGTAGGCAGGTTTAATATGAGCTACATGTACATTCTTTTGATTGCGTACTCGATTTATTTTATATATAAGCGAAAGATCAATAGATTTACCAATAGTCTCAAATCTCTGATCAACTATGACACCCGCAGAGAGAAAGCCAAGTATAATGGAGAGACAGTTGAATGGATGAATTATACAATAGCCAAGTTTTGGGATGTGGCAGAGCCCAAGATATCCTCTGATATTTACCAGGCAGTGAATCGAGAGCTTCTGAAAGTGTGTCCACCATTTCTGAATGATCTCAAGCTTACAGAGTTTACATTGGGGAGCAGAGCACCATTTGTGGATAAGATCACATACCATTCATCGAAGGATGATACAGTTACGTTGGATGTGAATGTGGGGTTTGTGCCTCTAGAGGCCAGTAAAGATGCAGTAGATTACTTTCTTGGAGAGAAGAAAAAATGGAATTCTAAGATAGTACTAACAGCCCGAATGGGAACAAAGACAGCGCTGGGTATCAATCTGCCTATACTGGTTAAAGAGTTCTACTTCACAGGGAGGCTTAGAGCAATAATGAGGCTGGTTCCAAAGAATAATTTTATTAAAGACGTGGAGATATGTCTTATGGAAGTCCCAGACTTCAATTTTACTCTGGTGCCTCTGAAGACTGTTGATATTATGGATGTCCCAGGACTAAGCAAGTGGATTAGCAATATTATACGAAAGGTCCTGAGTACTTCGATTGTCAACCCAAACTCTATAGTAGTGAATATCGATAAGCTTGCAGAGGCCAAAGGACACAACATTGGTGTTGTATGCTTGCAGGTGCTCAATCTCGAGAATGAAGAGGATGAGCGTCTGATGGGAGAAATAGACATCGATGGTACTCCGAGACTCCAAACATCTTTCAGAGAAGGAAGAAATCTTATCTACAATGAGTATTTCTACATGATCGTACAGAATGTAGACGAAAGAATTGGGCTGAACTTCCGTGGGGATTCCTCGTCTTCCAGGAGACGCAGTGGGAATCTCTTTCTAAGGAATGTTCATCTCGAACAGATCGAGGAAGATGAAGAAACAGACATCAAAGTCAACAACCAGATTGTGAAGATCAAGCCTAAGAAGCAACTAAGACCACGAAGAACTGTCTTTACGAAGGCTAGACTGATAAGAGAGGAGGAGACGTACGCCTATGTCAATACGAATATGATTTTCTTTCCTATTCAAAAAAAGAAAACGAACAGTGCCATTGTGAAAATGAAGATTGTGGGGGCAGAAGACATTCTAGGACTCCACAGTGACATTGGAGAAATATACTCCACCTATTGTACTGTCATAGTAAGTCCCCTCAATAAGGATCCCAGTGCCCTGCCTCTGGATTTCATTCAGAACACAAGCTCTGCTACAGCTCTTGTTGTCTCTGGTGTCCTCAAGACCGAGGAGGGGGAGGTATCCAACATCTACCCAGGCACTGCTTCTACATCAAGCAAGCTGATGCCTCCATCTCCCAGTACATTCAATGTTTTCGAATCTAAAAAGGTGTTTAATTCCAATTCTCCAAACTTCAATGAGGAGTTTGAGTTCTTTAGTAGAGATCTATCTGTTGATGTTGTGTCTATTTGTATAATGAATGATAGAAATAATGAAATTCTTGGCAGAGTAAGTGTGGCTTTGAATGATATTCTCGAAGGGAAGCCTCTGAAATACAAACTGAAGGATGCCAAGAGAGGTAGAATGGAACTGAAGTTCGATCTCAACTATGTCGATCTTAAAGAGACTGAGGAGGATATCATAAAATTTGCTTCTATTCAGAAGATAACTGTGGAGACTGTGAGTGAAAATGGGGTGTTCTACGGTGTGGTGGAGACCAACACAGACATCTTTAGTATGGATCCTTTTACTTCTTCTCTGCCCATTCGTAAAAGCATATACGTACCTGTTCATGCAAATGACACTCTCTTGTTCAAACTGTTCAAAGAGACTTCCAATGGTGATGTCTTCATAGGAGAAGAAGAAATCCTTATAAATCCTACAGACAGTCCTAAAAAGACAGCTTTAATACTGAACGAATCAATCTCAATCACTCTCAGAGTAGAAGGGGAGGCTCTCGAGGACTACAATGGAGATCCAAACCAAAAAGACACTCTCAAGATAGTGCAAGTAAAGTTTGGACAGTTCTACGGACTGAACGAAGAAGTATTCGTGGAATTCCAAAGCGACGGCGAGGTGTTGAAAGCTGCTCCATTTAGTAGAGATAAGTATATATCAGGAGTTTTTACTATGCTCCTCGGGACAGAAGACTTAACTGCATATATAAAGAATGGAGACCAAGGAGAGAACAGAGTACTGGGCTCCTGCATCATTCCTAAGAGATTTGTAAACGAGAAGGTTATACTCAACAACCATGGCCTGGCTGTAGATCTACAGGTGTCTATTCAGAGCTGTGAATATCGTCCACCAAGCACACTCAAGAAAGGCTACCTCGAAGTCTATATCAAGAATGCTAGAAATATTAGAACCAGTGACAAAGGAAAGGTAGACGGGTACATCAAAATATTAATTAATGATAACAAAGTCTACAGGACTAAAACCATATACAACACTTCTGACCCTTTGTTTAATGAGTCCTTCGTCATGCAGATGAATAAGCTTAAAGATGTCTTCACATTGCAAGTGTACGATCAAGCTTCAAGCTCCAAGAACTCCCTGGTATGCTTTGTAGAATTCCCTCTTCATAATATTGCAGAAGGTTTCAGTGAGCATGAATTTAAACTGACAGATGCTAAGAACTTCAAACAGGTAGGTGCTACTATTAGACTGGGATTCAACTTCTGTAAAGATGCTTCTACCCTTAACATCAAGAAGAGAAATATCATCGGAGACTTCTTCGGGTTTTAAATAAATAAAATTTATAAAATATGTAAATAAAACAATAAGAAAAATCTATTTCATTTTAAAATATTTACAAAATTGTTTTAAATTTAATTATTTCTATTGACTCCGAATATGTAATTTGTTTACTTCGGAATTTAGCCCAAAAAGGAATTATTTTGAACTTCCAGATTTATAATGCCTATAAATAGGAGGAATCTTCCAAATTTATGTTAAGTAGATTCATAGCTTTATTCTTCTCAGCCATGCTTTGTGAAAATCACCAACCAACCATTTTAGTTGTACAGGGAGAGCCTGTCCAGATGAAAATGGACGAACAAACTAAAGAGGTAAAGTTTACTCATGGACCAGACAACTCTCTACATTACCAAGTATCTGGCCCAAATGGAAGTACACAAGGAACCTATACCGATAAATTCACACAATTATCAACACCAGAAGGAAATATACACGTATATGCTCCAACACCTCAAGAAATCCAACAACCAACTTGGACTCCAGCTGCTCAGCAACCAACTTGGACTCCAGCTGCTCAGCAACCAACTTGGACTCCAACAGCTCAGCAACCAACTTGGACTCCAACAGCTCAGCAACCAACTTGGACTTCAGCTGCCCCTGTGGCAGGAACTACAACAGAAACACCCTGTGGTTCTAAAGGTTCATCTGGAGCAGTAGCAGGTGGGGCAGCTAGCACAAAGGCTGAAAAAGACGAAAAAGTTTCTAAGAATGATAAAAAAGATAAAAAAGATACAAAATCTGGAGGTGCCGTTGGAGGTAGTAGTAGTTCAAACAGTAGCAACAAGGACAAAAAGAATGGAGCAAGGTTATATATTGCAGGTGCAACAGCTTTAATCTCAAGTCTACTAATAGCTTCGTTGTAAATAAAACTATCTTGCCTTCAAAATTTAAAAAATCATTCAAACAAATTTCTATGTAAAAATTTAACCAAAAGGCAATAATTTCATTTAGGTATATTTTTAATATAAAAATATGTAAAAAAACACATAAAAACGTATTTATTGGGTTAATTTCTTCTCTCTATACTCATTTCTACTAGCCGTAGTGTTGAGAAAAAAGCATAAATAATATTAATTAGTATACCGTTATATGAACATATCTCACATTATCAAACTATACGACTCAGGTTTTCACAGCTAAATATATAAATTTTTAAATCAATTAATTATCCTGATAATAAGAGTTTGCTGGATTCTTCATTTTTATAGACTCTTTTTGTATATACACCATGACACCTGTCATTGATAAAGTGCATCAAGCTCTTCAATAATGTTGATCCCTCAATCAGTTAATTTATCACTATAAAACACATAAATAGAGCCAGTGCATGTCCCCATGCTAGCCACATCAATAAACATTCTTAACTTCAAATAGTCTACATTTATTTACGACAATACTTTTTTAGCCCCCCCCCCAAAAAAAAAATAATAATAATAATAATAAATTGCTAAAAAAGACGGATTTCTTGTAAAAAAGGCGAAAGGACGGGTATTTAAGATCTAGGATGGTCATACAAAATAAAATAAACACAGAAACAAAAAAAATTGGTTCAAAGTTATTTATAAAACATTGAAGTAATACTTTGCAAAGAGTCTATATACAATTAGTGCTTCTATCATTTTTTTAAATAAGATAGTGAAAATTTTTAAGGAAATATTAAAAAAGACGACGGGGTTTGAAATTAGTATAAATCCCGTCTTTTTTCGGTCTCTGGTAATTAAGTATTCCGAAAACAAACACAAGTAAATGAAGACGGTGAAAACTACTACATACACAAGACACGTAAGATTACGAATACAATGGTTAAACATTTTAAAGGATTGGTAAGTATCGAATTTAAAACGAAACACTATCTGAATTGCTTAAAACATCTAAGATAACAGTACATAAAATGTATGAAATATATCTTATAGTATAATTTAACAATCTCTCAGCTTTTTAATCATCAGCAGGAAAAAGTGTGTTGGTTATAAATAGAGCTTGGACAAAAGATACGTTGAGAGGTAAATAGAAAGTAAAATTTTAAAGAAGGTTAATAAAGTATTGCGAAGTATAATAAATAGCATTGTTAGAAAATATTAAATCAACATAGAGCCTTTTGGATTCATTTATAGCATAACTTTATATAATGGATCCTTTTACTTTGCAAACTTTTCTTTCATTCGAGATCTAATTATAATAGAGCATACATAACCAACATAGACCTCTTTTTGTTGTCTTAATAGATTTTCATAGAATAGAACCCTTTTATTGTTAGAATCTTTCCTTCGTTAATAATCATAAGGGTATTTTTATATGACTTTTATAATTTAATTCCCAGTATACATACGCTTAGCTCTTTAGTTTTTCTCAACACACAAAATTGGCTCTTTAGTTTTTACCCACTTCATTGTACAAAAATTCAGCCCCAATGAACAGAAAATTCAAATGGGGCCAAGAGTGCAACAGTATTAAGATAAGCTTCAAACTAAATAGAGGTAAGAAGGTTAGCTATAAAATTGTAAATAAGAAACTTAAAATACTTTACAACGATGAAGTTATTCTTGATGGAGAGTTAACAGACTGGATCAAGACTGATACTGATATAATTTTTATAAATGATGACACAGTTGATTTTTATGTTGATAAGCTTTATAGTAAATGGTGGCCTTATTTACTAAAGGGAGATGAAGAATATTTTGAACCAGAAGAATATGTTCATAGGGATGGTGCTATGATTAGTCAAGGGGCTAGAGAATGGATTAATAAAATTAAAAATGAGGAACAAGACTAAATTGATGTGTATTTCTGAAACAATATTAGATTGACATGAGTAGTTATTTGAAATATTTAAATAAAATATATACCAAAGTTTATAAAATAGTAGCAAAGCTATCTCATTTTGAGAATGGAACTGTGATGGTTGGCTTGGTGTAACCCAATATAAAATAGTAGACCCAATCTTTGTAAACTCTTCGATACACCTCTATTTATACTGGAATTTTCTATTAATGGTCATATTAACTTTTTTTAAAATAAATTTATCATCAATAACTGTCTTTATTGTCCTTTAAACTGTTTTCTTTATTTTTTGTTCATCATTTAGGGGTTAGAAAATAAATAAATATGTCTTTTTTTAAAAAATTTGCATTTTACAATTTTAAAAAATATTTGAAGCTCTTTTATAGTTTTTTGATCATAAGAGATCGGACCTTCGGGCCCATTGGGCACGATTTTGTGTATAAAAATTGTTAAAAAATAATAAAAGCAAAAGTTCAATACCATTTTTAGAGAGTTGGATTCTTAATTTTTTATCAACATGTATCTTAAGATATAACGCTGCATTTTAAAGTTTACTCTTCCTCAAGCAGGGGTTTGGATTTTGACACCTAGCCATGTTCCTTCTATTTTATTAGTGTTAATTTAAGTAATATGATCTTTAAAATGTTTTGAATGATTTACAGTTTAGTGTGACTGAAATGATGATTCTAAATAATTATAACCTTTCCAGCTATCCTATTTGATAGAAGTTTTAAGAATATTATGTAATGTCTCCTTCTTTCTATCTTCAACGACTACAAGTTTGATCCAACCGTGTTCACCATACCTAACACCCAGACTCCTTCTACACAATGATTCCTGTTGTACTTTCTTTTACCAAACTTAGATTCATCGATTTTTATAGTCATTTTATTTCCTCCCAATAAGTTCATATTGTTTACACAAGGAGTAAATATTCGACACGTGATTTTGTCTAACAACATTCTTATGCTCTTTTTTCCTACACAACATACAAACGATATCATATCTATGGATGCCTTCTGTAACCACAACTCTATTATTCTTATTATACCTTTATAAGACAATTTAGAATTGTAAAAAAACTGAACCTACCCATAAATTATATATCTTTTTACAAACCTTCCAAGTACATCTAACCTCTTCGTCTCTCCTACTTGTCAATTCGACTTTGCTACCACAATAAAAGCAACCTTTCAACCTAAAATTTTGATTTTTTAATTTTTTGGGTATAAAATTTTTTTAAAAAATATTTACAGTGGTGTGCGAAAATTCCAACACAAAAAAGGGGTCAAAATGGTCGAAAATTCCAACACCTCAATTATGAGGACTTGAATCTACCAGAAAAAACCATAAATGTTCGTACGATAGAAATTAAATATATATGTCAAGTTGCATGTTTTAAATCGCTGTAATGTCCGTTTTATCACTAAAATTTGTGGTCGAAAATTCCAACACATGCGAAAATTCCAACCACTCGAGGGGTTAAAAAATATTTTTTTAAATAAACTAGTATCTTTAGTCGCAAACTTTGGTCGAAAATTCCAACCCCCAATGAACTCAAATCATAATGAAGAAGAAACAATTAATTTAAAAAAGAAAAGGAAAATAGCTAAGGACAAAGCATTGAACAATAAAACTCTCAAAAAACTGTCCATTGATCACAACGTATCGAGACAGGTTGTTCGATCAGCTATAAGTATGACTGATGTGTTGATAAATGTTGAAAGTGATGATCCTATTCTCCAAAATACATATTTCACAAAGAAAACTGAATCAAAAACAACAGAAATAGATCAATACATCCTAAATGGTTTAGAGGATATTAGGGGGAAAAATGGCATTGTAAATAAGCACACTTTGCAAGACCTAGCAAACCGCTACAAAAGTAAACATGAGGAATGTTCCGTCGCTATAACCCCTTACTTTTTTAAAAACTTTAAGAAAAGAAATAACGTGGTGTGGCGAACTCTTTACGGTGAATCAAGATCTGCTGATATGAACAATATTCTTGAATGGTTTCAAGTTTACAATCTTTATAAGTCGGAATATGAAGCAAAAGATATTTTTAACTTAGATGAGACAGGTTTATTTATCAAAAACTTTGGTAATAAATCTTATGTGATTAAAGATGTAGACGACCGAAAGAATATAAAGCTAAACAAAACACGCGTCACACTATTATTGGCTTTTAATAGATTTGGCGAAGAGTTGCCACCATTAGTTATTTCAAAAAGTAAAAGACCAAGATGCTTTAAAATAGCCGAACCAGAAGTATTTGACATTTTGTATGACTCAAACGATTCTGCGTGGTTAACCAGAGATATATTTGCATCTTATCTCAACAAAATAAACCAAGAGCTTGTATTAAAAGACAGAAAAATTCTATTGTTGATGGACAATTTTGCAGGTCATGATATTAACGAGCCCAGTAACATTAGATTTCTATTTTTAC
>SBJO01000061.1:0-23966 GCA_015832245.1 Nosema granulosis
CGAGAAAAGTATCTATGTCTTCAGATAAATCAGATTGAAATAGTTGTGGAGTATGTTTAAGATCTGTCGTCTCCTTTTGTTTGTCTAGATGTTTTTCTGATGTTTTTTCGAGAAAAGTATCTATGTCTTCAGATAAATCAGATTGAAATAGTTGTGGAGTATGTTTAAGATCTGTCGTCTCCTTTTGTTTGTCTAGATGTTTTTCTGATGTTTTTTCGAGAAAAGTATCTATGTCTTCAGATAAATCAGATTGAAATAGTTGTGGAGTATGTTTAAGATCTGTCGTCTCCTTTTGTTTGTCTAGATGTTTTTCTGGCTTTTTCTTCTTAGGTTTAAATTCACCTTCAAATTTTAACGGAGGCTTGACAGCATCTTTTTCTTTGGGTGTTCTTTCTATAAACTTTTCTTCTTCAATAGACTTTTGAGATTTGTTTTTGTTATCTTTTAAGATTTGATTGTTTATAACTTCTTTTATGTTTTTTAGAACATAAACAGACAAAAAAATACCTTTTATATCTTTGGATTCTTTCAATAGAGGCATATTAACACATGTTAGATTATCCTCGTGAGTTTTTAAAAAGTTGACATCATAGTTGTCTATGTGCTCATTAAAGCTTAACATGAAAGGGCCCACCCTTGTAATTTTATGATTTTTTGTTTCTAGTTCAATATCACATTCTAATTTATCCCTTGTGTTTTCAAACATTAGAAAAACTTCTATGTGGTAGAAAGACAATCTAATTTCCTTCATTACATTCTTGGTGATAAAACTTTCATACGCTTCAAAAAAAGAATTGTTGATAGATACCACTTGAAAACTCTCAACTGCAAATTGGTTTTTTGATATTTTTACTTTCTCAATTTCTGGATGTCCTTGGGTCGCTAAAATGAAGCATATTGAAGTTTTCTTATTTATAGTAGGTGATAGATCAGCAGAAAACACAAAGAAGAGCTTTATTATAAATTGAATCATCAGTGGGGCAAGTTTTATAATTTTGAATTGGATTTGTGAATTTAATTTATCAAATTTGCATTTGGCACACATATATCAAGTTAACTTTGCGAATATAACTTGATAAAAGCAGATTTTATATGTATTAGATATTAAAATTTGTTTACATTCGTATATTTTATTTAGAGTGAATTATAATGTACTATGTTAAAAATATATACATATATTATACAATTTACTTAAAACGTTTTTTAAAATAGAAGTCGACTGATTTATACTTTTCTGGGTTTTTGTGATTTCTATCTCTAGCTAAATAAATAAAATTTATTATGAAGCTAAATTTAGTTTATGCTCACGTATTTACAGTAAGGACTTTCGTCTCTTTTTTCTCCGGCTTAATATCAATGATAGTGGTTCTCTCCTCGCTTAGGAACTCCTCTAGATTTCCTTTTCTCCTGAAGTTCAAGGATATGCTTTCAAGCGTCTTCTTCAAGACGAGAGATTGGTTGTAGGCCTCTATAGTGTCGGAGATTTCTAGGCTTCTTCTGTATCTCTAGCTATAAGTTTTTTATAAATATAAAATAACTATTACATTTGTACATTTATATAAAAACAGATACACACAAATAATTATTTAATTAGCACAAGGACGAACTTCAATTTTATCAACAGAAAAAAGCTGATCAGGACCTCCTGTGCAAAGATTTAATTCGACGTAATATCCTCCATTCCATTTATCTGCCTTTCCTTTTGTCAAACACAAGCCTCGTCTCGTTGCAATTTTAAAAGAACCATTCTCTTCTTTTAAAAATGCTAACTTACTGTTAAAAGTTAGGTGTTCACATAAAGTTATCGACGACTTTATCAGCTTCCCACATAAGTACCCTTCCTTAGTTTTAAATCTTGTTCTGCAGCCATCCACATCAAAGGTATCAATAAACGTTTTTGGCGTAATCTTCGTAGTGTCAAATAATCTTGGTACTGGGCCTTTTTGCGCATACAAAACTCCAAGAGTCAGTTCGTTGTTAGGACCTTGCCTCACTCTCACTTTAAATGAAGATATTTGCTTTAAGAGTATTAGAAATAACATGATTCTATTTAAATTTTTCCTTATAAATCTTTTTGAAATCTCAACCAATGAAATTGAAATAAATAATCTGTTAGAATACTCATAGAAGATAAATTAACTGATATTCTATTGTGAAAAAATATCTTTTTGTGTTGAAAACGAAATATTATCAAGTAAGCTTTTTTTTTATATTTGTTCTAGAAAAAAATATCCTTTAAAATTGATAAGTTTTGAATAAGATTTCAAACTTGATTAAATAGATATCAAAATATCTAAGATAATAGTCTATTTTTAGGTCTTAAAAAAATCGGATCTATATATTTTTAAAAAGATACAGTTTATTCCTTATAGATATCTCCTCATATCAATAAAACTTGTGAGTTCTATAGACGAAAAAAACTTTCGATAAGATTTGTAATAAGAATTTTGGTTAATATTAATTTTGAGGTAGTAATTCTATTCTTATAAAACATTACTATAAAAAAACAAGAGTGTCTTATTAAATAAATTGAAGCATATATATTTTATCAAGAATGTCCAAGAGCTTTAAGTCTTTCTAGCAATGATGGATGTGAAGATGTTAAATACCCGTACGGAGTAAAAAAATACAATCCAATTTCGTGATGTAAAACTACCTTACACAGAAAAATAGCGAGATGTTGACTGTCTACATTTGACTTGCTGTATAAATCAGCAGCAAGTTCTTCGTTATGGAAAAGAAAGTTCTTGAACACGTCAGAAATAGGAAAGGCAAACATAACAGCAAAATTAACACAAATAAAATACATTCCGCATTTTGAAATGCTCCTTCTTTTTATCAAACTTCCCAATTTCATAACAATTATTTCTACTAAAGATAGAAATATTACATTTATATACTCAATTATAGTTCTATATCTATTGCTTTCATGGATAGCATGCCCTATCTCGTGGTACATGGCTGCTGCAATTTCTATCTTTAAAAACATTCTGAGATCTCCTAACAAATAGAACACAGCTTGTTTGTTTTTAGAGATAACTTTGATGTCAATAACACTATCTTCTTTTCTTATAAACTTATATGTGAATCCTTCGTTTTTAAGAGTATCGAGGACATCCTTTGTTAAATATTCATCAAGATTTGCAACACCTTTGGTTTCTTTTAACGAATCATTTTTAAAGATAATTACCCCAATTAGATAAATTGATCCACAAATTAAAGGTTTATAATACTTCAAAAATTTATAGGAGAAAAAATTTAAGAAAAAATACAAAAGAGGTCCAATTATATAAAGACCAATAGTCGAAACATTCAAATGGTGAAAATTGTAAAAGGGACTTAAAGTGAGATAAGAGATAAATATTAAAAATCCTATTTCTATTGTGAAAATCTGCTTCATCTCGTGTACTAAACTGGTTTTTGCGAAATTCTGTGCTTCTGTTTGTTCAGTAACAATGGTTTCTGGAGCAATATAATGATCAATAACCGACAAATTTCTCATTAACAAAAGAAAAACTAAATTTATAAACAAAGGCACCAGTTGCATGACACTTTTTTTTGCTGTCTTTATTACAGTGCTTTGGAGGTCTGCTTCTAGCTTTTTTTTAAATATAAACTCACTTAAAAAAGTATTGCCAATGTTCCCATTTGTTAAAAAAGTTACACAGTAGTAAAATTCTATCGCGAAAACCAACATTTTAGAAAATAATAGAAAGAGAAGTCCATAAAAAATATATTTGTTCATATATAGAGGGCTAGATGTAATCTTTTATATCGAATCCTTAATATATTGAAATAGAAATTAGCAGAGTACCATTGATCTTAAAAATATTTAAAGGTCTAACACTAAGCTTGATATTACAAAATAAAGTTCATTTATGTATTTATTTGTTGAATAAGGTGATGAGATGTTTGAAATTATATTGTCTTTCAATTATTCTGGTGTGTATTTCGCGAAAAATGTGAGTTTGATTGTTTGTAGATAAATCTTTAACAATTTCTTCCTGTTTTTGTATATTTTCAGTCTTTTTCTCAGTTTTAGGGTCTCTGTACCTTTTTGTTTGTTTACATTTGTTTTCCATATTTTTAAACTTATTGACCAGTTCATTAAAATTAAATTGTCTTTCTTTTTTTTCATATTGTAATTCGGACAGACTATTTTTTTGTATTATTTTTTTATTTTCGTTTAAAATGGTTGCTATTTTCCTATTTATCTCATCCGAACAACTGGATGTTCTTCTTAGAGAAGACTTGTTTTCTTTAAAAATACATTTCTTCTGTGTTTCTTTAGTTTTCTCTGTGTTTGGGTTAAAATCAATAATCTGTGTAGCTAGCCGCTGTATTCTTCTTTTAACATTATTTTTTTTATCCATTATTTGTTTGTGAAAATTATTATTTTTATATCAGACTTAAAACAAAATTTTTATTGGTATTTCATGAAACATAACTGTTATCATAATGAGAAATGTTATTTTTAGCTTCTTTATATAAAAACACCATTGCCAATAATTAATTATTGATCATATTTAATATGTTTTTAATTAATCTTTTTTTTAATTAAAAAGGGTAGATTTTTATTCTATTTAGTTATATGTGTATCGGAAGTTATTTTAACTTTTTAAGATTATCTGAGTTCTTCGGTTGGCGTATTTGAAAGATTAAAAACATGCTGCGTGTAAATTAAATGTTGAATTGAGTAATATAAAATGTACAGTATAATAGATAAATTATCACATCCATTAATTATCAAATCATATATGAAATTACAAACACAGCAAGATTTTGATCTAGAGAGATAATCTATAACTAATGAGATAATTTGAACTATTAGATTCGAAAGAATAATGAAAATAGAAAGGAATCTAAACAACAAAGACGTCTTGTAACAAGATATAAACATCGACAACAGAAAAATTATTCTATATATCGTATAAGAGATGTAATAGGTAGTGTAACTTATATGTATCCTTCCGAGAAATAAATAGTATTCTTCAAGAATTAAGTTGACATAATAAAGAGCCAGACCTACTTTTAGATTCTGTCTAATATCGTAGAGCTTTTTTCTATACAAACTAAATCCAATGTCGTGAGTCAGTGTCCTCATAAAATCATAATATAAAACATTCATAGCTATTCTTGCCAATATAATATCAAAAATTACAAACATAATATAGAGCCCCATAAATACCTTTGTTGAATAGGATAGTATATTGTAATTTGCCAGAATATGTACTGTATATATCATTTTTATAAGTAGGAAAAGTGAGAAAATTTTATAGAGTATAAGTTGTTCGATATTCTTAGAATCTAGCACGTAGATTATAAATACGAAGTTGAAGATATTAATCAGAGAAATCTTTACAAGAGACATGTTGGAGCCTTCAAAACACATATAAATACATCCAATCAGACCTACACGTATATAATAAGAGATACAAAAGAGAAGTAAGATATTGTTCTTAATCATTGCTAACATTTGTTATTATTAAAAATTTTTATTATCAGTAAAAAATTAGTTAGTCCGATAAAAATTATTTGTTTGAATGATATTAAGATCAATTGATGAGATTATTCTTTGGAATATAAACATTTTAAGGCCATCTTTATTGTGGATATAAAAGAAATGTGAATTTAATTTATCTTCATTTCAACTTAATATAAGTTATAATTATTTTTAAAGCACTTTCAGGCTTATTTTTTCTCCATTTTAAAAATATAAATGAGTTTATACTTTCTAAAATACACATTTTTTATCTTGTTTTTTTAATTTATCTAACATCTATTTTTTGAATTAATTTGACTATAAAAAGTATAGATTGCATTCTAGAATATTTTAGATCTATCAGATCAAATCTATTAATCTCACACTATCAAACAAAAAACATGAACTAAACTCATTAGTTCTATAATCTTATTAAAATATTCTTAGATTCTGGTACTAAATAGGTCAAAATGTCTCAAATAATAAAAATAGACACATATGGTATATTACTTGGATTTTATTAAATAACCTTTAGGTGTCCCATCAAATCATAATGTTTTTGAAAATCACAATAAATATTACTTTGATATTACACTACAGCCTCGAAACTAGCCATAGTTGGGGAGGGGGGTGTTAAGCAAATATTTTTAATTTGAGGTGCGAAAATTGTAAAGATTTAGAAATTGTTGTAGTCTCAGAAATTGAGTCAATAGCCTCTTTTACAATTTAAAAACCTTTAATCTAGATCGATATTTTGCTTTTTTTTATATAACTACCCATTTATAAAGCTTTTAGATATCTTTAAGAGTAGGATATTTTATTTTACAATCAATAAATAAACATATTAAAAAAGTAATGTACTATATGTATATAGTCCGATTGCAAATGGCAAAAACAGTTAAAGTTTTTAATATATAGCTTTCTTGTCTTGAACATAAGATTCAATTCTTAAAGGATAATTTGCTTTAACTTATCTTTGTTTTTGGCAGTAAAAAGAAGAATCTAGATTTAAATGTTTTAACAACTTCTATAGGGTAAAAATTTTGTGCTTTATCGTGCCAAAAAGAAATAGACGATGGTCTTCTAAAAGCATTTTCCCAGTAGTTGTGTATATTGTGTCGTTATCCTCCTAAAAATATAATAAGTAGCCTTAGAAGCATAAGAATAATTATAATCTCGTCTAAATATTAAAACTCGTAATTTACAGTTTATAAATACACATAATTCTCATTAGAACTTGTCGTCAACTGCCTTGTAGATAGTTAAATATTGACTTATATTATATTTTACAAATAAATCCTAAAGATAATTAAAGAATTATGTTTTTTTCGTGTTGTTGATTTTCTTTTTTAAGTCTAGGTGGGGAGAAATCTTACATAGAGACTTGAATGTGTGCTTCTGCGATCGCTTTCACACCAAGTACTGTGAGATTCTTACTTACTAAAACTCCCTCCTATTATGACCTCTTGCGCGACAAGCGCGACCATACCTCAGGTGGCTTTGGTTCCAGGCGCCAAGCACCACTAGACAGCCAACATCCTAGTCCATAGCTAGAAGTCGCAGAAGCTCCTCTTAACGGGCGTGGCATCCAACCCGGGGTGGGGGCAACAGAGTTCACAGCATATTGTAATCCTTAACATATCTGTAGTATCACACCCCTTACAGTACTAACGTATATATTGGATTAAGGCACGCCCACCGAGCTCAGCAGTGTATACAGCATCTGAAAGCAAGGTTCTGAAGATTACTCGTCCATGTATGTCTTTCCCCCTGTGTATCTTTCACTGCCCTTGTGAAAGTGTCTTGTTTGTGATTCTAACCACATTCTCTTCATTATGTCATAATTATTTTAGCATTAAATTACAAGACTTGCAAATCAACTGGAGAAACCCCCTAGGACCTATAAGCCTATTTTCAAGGGTAAATAGTAATTAACCGTTCTTACATACAAGACCTTCTGACAACGATCGAAACCTTGCATTATACCTCATCTTAAAAGAAATGCAAATAAACCGCCTGGCAGGGATTCGGACCCTCCAACAGCAAGCTACGAACTTGGTGTTCTACCCCTAGACTACAGGGGTCTTTCGTGTTGTTGATCTATAATCAACTTCAAAGAATTAAATTGATGTCTTAAAAAGAATTTTACCAATTAATTAAATAAAGCAATTCGCTTTAAATATCAACAGTTTATGTTCTCCCTTAAAAGTATAATTTGTCAATAAACTACAATTAATCAAGTTTATTGACCTGGTTTAAGGTTTTTTTTAATACACAAAGGTTAAGATTACATTTAAAGAATGTTTTTGTTATAATTATATCTTTTGCTATAACATTCAAGAATAAATCTCATTTTTAATTTAACAATATTAATTTTGAATTTAAAAGACTTAATAATTCTCTGATGCAAAGATTATATTGAAGAACTAAGCCATACATACATTATTATAGCAAATTTTACTTGATCCAATGAATGTACGCGAGAATATGATTTTGGTTTAATAGAAATTTTTTGTTTTTTATTTAGATAGTCAGAGCGATCTTTGGAATTTTAAGATTAATCCAAACCTTTTATTATCGTATGATATCAGTTAGTTTTACATTTTTATACACAAAATGACATTTTAATGTTGTTTCTCAGCAGAGTATGTTATTTTTTCTCATACCCAATCACGCGAAATAAGATTGTACGTGTTATTTTGTAAATTTACCTTTGGTTTTATATCCCATTGATTATTAAAGAGTAGATTCACAGTATATCTAATTATGAATACTTATACTTTAAAATTAAAAAATTATCCTTTATAAGTTTTTTAAATGGTCTGTTTGTTTTATATCTCTAATTTTGTGAGATAACTACTAAAATTATTATTATTGTGTAAATAAATGTTGACTGTTTGTAATAAAGAGTGTTTATTAGATGTGCCTAGCATGGGTTCAAGTTTCTGATGCTATTTTATGTCTTTAGACTGATAAATTAACTGATGGAGGGTTCAACATCAAGATAATTTCCCACACTTAATTGATGATATTTTTGACGGCGCGTCTACGATAATTATTATTATTAATCACGGAAGCAGTATAAAAAGAAAGATTCTTTATAAAAGATAAAACACTGTTGTTTGTTATCATATTGATTCGAAAAAGGCCCTACGTAGATAAAAAAGACATATCAATCTGTTCTTAATGTTTAAGAAAATAGAGAGTGAAAGACATCAGAGTACATAATAAGATAAAATCTACTTTCTGAGTATTTATTGTAGATATTTAATGATGTCTTAGATTGGGCTCTATGATGTACTCTCTTCTAGTTTGAGTATTTCTTCTCTTCATTTTATTATAAAGCCAGTACATAAGAAAAAGTATTCCCACGAAAAGATACACCGGAAGAACATAGTAGACATAGATTTCAACAAGACCATAACGATTAGAATCAGAACTAAACGATGTTGTTTTTTCTTTGGAAAGGAATGGAATCTTAAAGACTAAGTGTGTATTCCCATTTAGATACGAGTTAGCATTTATAAATTCCCAAACTTTATCAAAAGATGCAACTGGATATTTCTCTAGAAACATCAAAATTGCACTGGCAACAGTCGCGGCCGAATAGCTCGTCCCTCTAGTATTTTTAGTGTATGATATCTCTTCACCCAACGAATAAACTCGAACACAGCTGCCAAAATTAGAAAACTCCGAAATATTAGCATGTTTATCTAAGGATCCCACTGTTAGTGATGTCTTGGCAGAACCAGGAGAGTAGTAGCATCCATTATCGTGGTTGTTGCCAGATGGAGATATAACAATAAGACCTTTCTTGCTTAGTGTATCAACTGCTTCATTAAGTAGCTCACTGTGAGGTCCTGAAACACCAAAGAGCAACAAAGTCGACTTCTCAATGGGGTTGATTTGTTCTAGTTGGTGGAGTATTCCAGACAAACTAATTGTTCCATCACAATCCACTCCATCCAAGACAACAACTTTAGCATCACTAGCAAAGCCTTTTGTTTTATTGACTATCATATCAAGAGCAGTATTCCCATGCTCATGACATGATTTATCTTTCATGCTCATGTTTACAACATTATGTCTCACATCTACAGTAGTATCAAGCATGTAGAGTCTAGTTCCTTTACCAGAGTAGTAGTAGTTGTACGATCCTAGTAGATACCGGAATAGTTTATCGATTTGGAGAGCTCTAAAAACAGCATTATCAAAGAAATAGCTATTAAATACGTAATTCAGGTAATTATTTATCAAAAACAAGTGTCTTGAAATGGGATACTGTATGGATGAGGCTTTGTATATTTTATCCTCTTCGAAATGAGTTACATTAGGATGGTTTCTTAGAGCATCTATAATCGAATCATCCTCAACACAAAACGAGATACCTTTTGTGTTTGTATTGAACTCCTTTACTATGGAGATGTTTTTAGATTTAATAAGATCTAAAACAGGCTTTGAATCTTTGTTGTAGGTCAAAAGATAGCACTTTTTCTTCCTTTTGTAAGAATAAAGATTGTTTTCTTTGACTATAATTGGATCTATGAAAGTATCTTTGTTCTGTTCAATCTTCTTAGGAGAGTTTGCATCATTTAAAATCACAAGATGCTCCGTAACAGTTTTCTCGTCCTGTTTTACAACAGTTTTCGTTGTAGTTACCTCCACAATAACATCTTTTATAAGCTCTTCCTGCGGTATTACCTCTTCTTTATTCTGCTCCGAGTCACTAGATCCTAAAAAATTTACTATAAAGAGCAATAGCAATATCATCTAGTTGTTTATTTTGTTTTCAAAATACATTTTCTTTCTGAAACCAATCTATCAAACCCAATGTATCAAAATATAGAGTACTATAAAATGTATCAAATTATATAGTGTATTATAAAATGTATCAAATTATATAGAGTACTATAAAATGTATCAAATTATATAGTGTACTATAAAATGTATCAAATTATATAGTGTACTATAAAATGTATCAAATTATATAGTGTATTATAAAACGTATCAAATTATATAGTGTATTATAAAATGTATCAAATTATATAGTGTACTATAAAATGTATCATAATGTATTATCTTTAAAATGTATCATAATGTATTATCTTTAAAATGTATCATAATGTATTATCTTTAAAATGTATTATAATGTACTATCTTTAAAATGTATCAAATTGTAATGTATCTATAGAGAATTCCAATAACTCTTTTTGATATTTAAAATGTCTTTTGATGTCAACTATTTTTGAAAATATCATTTTACCCTTATGTACTTTCCACAACTTGTTGAAGACGTAGAGCTACCTGTTTTTGTCGACAATGAAATAAAAAAAATAAAATTGAGTGATTATAAAGGTGACAAATACCTTGTTCTTATGTTCTACCCTCTTGATTTTACTTTCGTATGCCCCACAGAGCTGAACTCAGTGAGTGACCACTACGAAGATTTTGAGAAGCGCGATGCAACAGTTCTTTTGATATCCAAAGATTCAGTACACTCCCACAAGGCTTGGGCTTCTCTCCCCAGGCTTTCCAATGGTGTTGAAGGATGTAGATGGCCAATGGTGTCTGATGTAGGAGGAAGGCTTAGTAAGCAATTTGATTTATATGATGAGGAGAAGGATATTACTAAGAGAGCCACTGTTATTCTTGATAAGGAACTGAATGTCTTCTACTACTGTGTACACCATGATATGATAGGAAGATCTATTACAGAGCTACTAAGAGTAGTAGATGCTATGGACGATGTTATTAAATATGGAGAAACATGTCCTATGAATTGGTCAAAAAGAAATTAAAAGTTTAAGTCTAAAAATTACCTGCTCTGTATTCAGTATTTGTTTTTTAAATTTTTATTACTAATTTTATTACTAATTTTTTATTACTAATTTTATTACTAATTTTTTATTACTAATTTTATTACTAAGTTTTTTACTAATTTTTTACTAATTTTTTATTACTAATTATTACTAAGTTTTTATTACTAAGTTTTTATTACTAAGTAATTATTACTAAGTTTTTATTACTAATTTTTTATTACTAATTTTTTTACATTTTTTTACATTTTTTTTTTATTTAAAAAATTTTACAAGTTACCCCTCAATATGAGTTGTAGAAAATTCAATGCACCAAGACACGGTTCCTTAGCATTCATGCCCAAGAAGAGATCGAAGACTATCAGACCATCCATCAAGTCCTTCCCAAAGGATTCCCAAGAAGCACCAATCCATCTCACTGCTTTCATCGGATACAAGGCAGGTATGACACACGTAGTAAGATCAAAGATCATTCAGACCAAGAATAAGCAATTGTCTAAGGAGATATTAGATGCAGTAACTCTCATTGAGACACCACCCATGGTAATCTACGGAGTAACAGGATACGAAGTTACTGGGAAGGGACTGAACAGAATTGCAACAGTCTATGCTCCACACATCGATGAGTCTGTTCGTAGAAGAGAGCATGGAAAGGCCTGGGAGAAGGTCTCTGCAAATATTGGAGAGTACAACAGAGAAAAGGCTGAGAAGGATCTTGAGGAGATCAGGAGGAGAGCTTCTACCATTAGAGTACTAGCTCATACACAGCCTACCAAGATCCCAGTACTTCAACTGAAGAAGTCCCACATCTCCGAGATCCAAGTAAATGGAGGAACAATCAACGAGAAGGTAGATTGGGCTCTAGACAAGTTCGAGAAGGAGGTTACCATAGACGAAGTCTTCAATGTAAACGAGAATGTGGATACTATTGGAGTTACTAAGGGCAAGGGATTCCAAGGAGTAGTAAAGAGATTTGGAGTTACCATCCAACCAAGAAAGTCTCGTAAAGGTATCAGAAAGGTAGCTTGTATTGGAGCTTGGCATCCAAGTAGAGTAATGACCACTGTGGCAAGAGCAGGTCAGATGGGGTTCCACCGTAGAACAGAAACCAACAAGAGAGTCTATATGATTGGAAATGGAAACGAGCTTATAAAGACAGAATTTGATTTGACTGAGAAGCCAATTACTCCAATGGGAGGATTCCCACACTATGGATCTATCAACAATGATTTCATTATGCTCAAAGGAGCCATAGTAGGCCCACGCAAGCGTGTGGTGACTCTTAGAAAGTCTCTTTATACTCCTAAGAAGGCCCCTGAAGAACTTGTTATTAAGTTCGTAGATACATCTTCCAAGATTGGTAAGGGAAGATTCCAGACAGCAGAAGAGAAGAGAGCCTTCTATGGTATTAAGAAATCAGAGGTTGCTGAATCAGCAAATTAAATTATTTAATTTCTTTTCTCTTTTGTTAATAATTTTGTAAATTGTATTATGAGAACCTTTTACAAATATAATAATTTTTACAAATATAATAATTTACTAATAATAATTTACTGATAATAATTTTTTACCAATAATTTTTATTTTACACTATGTGACTTTATATAAAATCAAAAATATCTTTAGTGTATAAAATGGGCTGTTCTATACCAGTTTTACACTCCTCAGGCTTGAGATCAAACTTCTTTTGTATATGTTCTTTGATTTTATTAATCTTTTCTTTGCTCAAGCTTCTTTCTAAATTTCTCTCTATGATTGTGACTCTAGTTCTTATCTTTGCTTTGATCGTAAGAAACGGGATTGTGGACATTGAGGGATCATAATTGATAACTTTATAAACAACATAGAATGGATATATAAATATGTAGTATATGTAGTATATATAGTATATGTAGTATATGTAGTATATATAAATATGTAAATATGTAGTATATGTAGTATATGTAGTATATATAGTATATGTAGTATATGTAGTATATGTAGTATATATAAATATATGTAGTATATATAAATATGTAAATATGTAGTATATATATGTAGTATATATATGTAGTATATTCTTAAAATATATAAATATAGATATATATACATATACTACATACTACATATATTTATATATAAATATTTTTTCATTTTAAGAATGTTACCCTCATGGTGAAATATTCTTTTAAGACAGCAATCCCAACTACATCAATCTCCAAAGGATTGGTCTTTGACAATGACATGTACTTCTCCTCGAATACTTATATTTACAAATATAGCAGAAGCGTATACTCTGTTGTAAGCTCTCTCCCCGGCAATATCAAAAACTTTTTTCTGCATAATGATAAGTTTTATGCATTGACAGACGAGCATTTAGTAATTTCTTACAATGGAAGAAATATAGCCAGTATGAAGAAGGACGGCAACTGTATTCTTGCTACTGATGAGTACATCTTTACCAATGACAATAATGAACTGGAGGTTTGGCATAATCCCAAAGAATTTAGCATGAATATGTTTGAGCTACACTGCAGAAATTCAGAGCACACTGGGCGTATCTCAGTGCTTTTGCTGTATAAGAATATGGTGATTACTGGGTCCTGTGACCATACTATCAGAGCTTTTGATATGGAAACCAGGAGATCTAGGAGGATACTGACTGTGAAGAGTAGACCAATTGGTATCCACGAAATAGAAGATTGGCTGGTGGTAGTGTGTCTCAATGGACAATCCTACAAGATAAAATACAACGAAGATGGGGTTGACCTAGTTGAGAAAGACCAAAGAGAAGGCTTGATATGCTGCTCGAATCTTTCCAATGGCATTCTCTGTTTCTCAGTTTACAAAGATGATAAAAGTTTGATAGAAGTCGTTAAAGAGGATTCAGTAATTTATTCCGTAGAATTGAACAATAAAGTAGAAGAGGTGGCTTTGAGAGACAGCCTACTAGCAATCAAATGCCAAGATTTCGTAGGTCTTTACAACCTAAAGAGTGATTCTTTCCTGGTGGAATTGGTTCTACCGAGTATAGTAGATTTCGATATCAACAGAGAATATGTAGCCGTAGGATGCTCTGATAAGAAAATAAGACTTTATGATGACAATAGAATTATTAATACGTTTAGGGATGAGAAGTCTACGTATCCCATCTTCAAGACATTCTTTGTGAAGAATTCAGTGCTCTCTTTGGCTATAGATGGGCATGTCTCTCTTTTTGATATCAAGAATGGAACCTGTTTCAGGTCTTTCAAGATCCCAATCAAGATCAGTAGTGCTACTGTGTGTAGTGATGGGATACTGTTGTTCCTGGGAGACTATGATACTTGTTCTATCAGGATAGTAGACCTGCAGAGGTCCAAGGAAATAGACCAGCTAGAAGGACACGAAGCAGCTATCAAGCATCTTAGATACCACCGAGGGTGTTTGTACTCCCTGTCTTTAGATAATGAACTAAGAAAGTGGGACTACTTGAAAGGAGACTCTGAGAGGATGGTTTTAGATAAGATGCCACTGTCGATCTCAGTCGACTACAACCAGATAGCCATTTCTTTCGAGAACGAAGTAGTAACCTACGACCTAGATCTAGTATATCTGTATTCTTTCGACTATTCTATCAAGAATAGAAAGAGAAATGAACTCTACATGCACGAGAAAGGAGCAGAGCATGTAGAGTTTAGTCTAGGAGGGAGGAATATTATACTGGGAGGGGAGTACAACAAACTGTACGTATGTGATATTTCTTCTGGGGAGATAGTCCAACAACTTCAGCTGTCCCAGAACAAAGCCTGGGAGAATTACGATGATAAATTCTACAAAGAGAGAAAACACAGTTTTGATAAATCTAAAGTAGTCGAGACATTGAAACTCAAGCATTCTCCAGACCAATACAAGTTCTATGTACAAAGTAGAGAAGGAATTGTAGTCTTTGGGAAGAATAGTACACAGTTCTCTCCACTAGATTTGGATGTAGAAACAACACCAGATGGCATCAAAAAGTATATAGAAGAACAGGAGTATCTCAAAGGTCTTTTAGGAGCCTTACGAGTAGGAGATTTAGATTTGATTCAATTTGTTTTATTTTCTATTCCAGAAGAGAAAGTAGAATTTGCAGTGAAATACATTCCTAAGAGATTGGTAAATATTCTTAGAGAAGCTTTGTTAAAAATTGTACAAGAAGAAGTTTCTGGGAATAATAGTACTTCAAAGATAGAAATGGTCTATTTGTGGCTAAGATTTATTCTTTTCTACCATGCTAGTTCAGAAACAGTAAACAGTGGCCTTGAGACATTTAAAAAGAAAGGAGAAGATATTTATAAGGTAGGTTTAGAAAATATATTTCTCTTAAAAAAGATATTAAAAAAGTAACTAATAAACGTAACTTAAGTAACTAATAAACAAATAACTATTAAACAAATAACTTAAGTAACTAATAAACAAATAACTATTAATATTTAACGTAACTTAAGTAACTATTAAACAAATAACTTAAGTAACTATTAAACAAATAACTTAAGTAACTATTAAACAAATAACTATTAATATTTTTTACTATACTAATAAACAAATAACTATTAATATTTTTTACTATTAAATTAAGTAGACACTAGGAGCCTCTAGAAGAGCAAATAGTGTGATAAATTAGAATAACAAAGATATCCCAATAAACTAATTTGAAATTACTACTACTAGCTTTCTATACCCTAGAAAATATCTTCAAATTTCTTATTTAAGCTTACAAATCTATTGAAATATTCTAAATTGAAATCATCTGGAATTTTATACACTGTCCCCTCTTGAAGAATACCATTCTCTACTACTCCTTTGATTCTAACTATATTGGTCTTGTAACCATCTAACCCATTGTGTTTCACTATAACTTCTTTATCTTTAACTCTCAAGAAAACAATATCATTCTCTACCTTCTCTATTTTCCCAATCACACACACTTCCTTTCCTTCAAAACTTAGCAAATTATCGACATACATTTTTGGGGTTCTTGATTTTTAAATATTGTAAGAAAGGAAGTGTGTGTAAGAGAGAAATTATCTGTAAGAGGCTATCTCTCTACTTAAAAGAGGCTATCTCTAAAAGATACAATTTTTAGCTACTTAGAATACTTTCAACTACATGGACTAGCATATTAGGAATAAAAAAATCTACTGGTATTTTAGAAATATTAAAATTTTAAATGTGTTCAAGTCAACATTTATACAATTTAGTCTACAAATTATATTATTTGTAGGGAAACAATTCTTGATATTCTCTTAGATTTTAAATAATTTATAAATAAGTAGAATAGGATCTAAACATAGGTTATCATCCTGTAAAGAATCTATATAGGTTCACTGTGCATACTCCTACCTACCTATAATTAAATTTTAAATACTATTTCTCAATTTATCTTTTTAACTTAATATCTACTAAAATATACTTTCATAGCTATCAGTTGATCTACTGATTCTTTACTAACTAACCTACATATATCAAAACTATTGAGTTGGTAGTTTTTGACCAATAAAACATAGCTTGTAATGGTCTATAACATATAGTTATAATCATCAATGTATATAAAAAAATATCAATCATATATATATATAATCATTCATATAATCATTTTCTAGTTCTTTACACCATGTAACTGGTTTAAAAAATATAGATTTTAAGTACTAAAGTATTTTTATAGCTTCTATCATTACAACATCCAAGAATGTCTAGTTTTTTTGATTCATTAAGTACTAAAGTATTTTTATAGCTTCTATCATTACAACATCCAAGAATGTCTAGTTTTTTTGATTCACATGTACATTATTATAGGCCTCAAAGAACAGATGGGAAAAGATACGTTAAGTGGTAAATAGAAAGAGCGTTGGAATCTCTAATTAAAACGTGTATAGGACTAAAAGGCAAATAAATAATTATACCAAACTAAATACACCTCTATAAGTTATATATAGTACATTTTTATAGAGATGGGTCCTTTGGTTTTTCGAATCTCTTTTAAATCATAAACCTGAGGCTTCCTTGCTTGATGAAACTCTGTGATTGGCTAGTATTCATTTGATCTTAACAAATATTCAATTCTAGCCTTCATTTTGGACATAATAGATCAAGCTTCTACAATAAAAATGCAAGAACAAAAAGTAAAAATTGAAACCTCTGGTAATATAAAGTATGTTGATAAAAAACTTGATGTATAGTTATACTAAGTCTCTAAAGTAGGACCAGAAGAGGTTAAATTTTCTAGAAAGCCATGATACAAAAAGAAAAGACGTGTAGTACACCAAAGAGATATTCAAGGTAGCTTCAATAAATATTTTCAGTTTAATTAATCTAAGATTATACTTTCGTAGTATCATAGTTGTAAATATTTGATGTAAACCTAATAAGTCTAAAATAGTCCCAAGAACTAATTATAATAGATTTTAGTTAAAAAATCAAGATATATTCCTCTAAAATACACATTATTGGTAAATAATAATTCTAGTTAAACTTCGTTTAAATTAAATTGCATTTATCAGTTAATTTATCACTACTCATAAATAATTTAATGTTTGATATTTAAACAATAAGAAAATTTAACAATAATAAAATTTAAACAATAATAAAATTTAACAATAATAAAATTTAAACAATAATAAAATTTAAACAATAATAAAATTTAACAATAAGAAAACCTCAACAGTGGCTTCATTTTATTTCCTTTCTTTAAATTTTTTGCACTGTTTCACTTCTATTTACAAAAGACATTAAATGAAATAAAACTTATACACAAGTCTTGCTATATGCTTACATAATCAAATAACTACATGTATTGGAATAAAACAACCTTTTTAGGTTAAACTTCTAAACATGATAGATTATAAAACAATATCCACCAGTAATATAACACATAGTATAAATTAGTGAAGTTAAGAAGAAGATTAACCTAGGTAAACTTGGTACAGAGATTAATTAATATTATACAACATGTTTTAATAAGAAGACACAGTGTACTCTTCAAAATCAATCTACACAAAGGGATATGAAGTGTTTTATAAATTACAATCAGTGTAAAGTCTTTTTGCTTATGGGATAAAAATAGAACAATGCTTTAGACAATAGAAGTTAATAAAACTATATTCCACCAGTTTGAATTCTCTACTTAATCCAGTATAAGTGTCTGTTCTTACTTAATAGAACATTTATAGACAATCTACATCTCCTTCAGGTCATTATCGAGGTGACTCTGTGTGATGTGGCTTTTATAACTGTATAATTTTTCTTGATTGAAGTAACTTAGCATAATGGAAGATGATATACTAATATATAACAGTTATTAAAGTATTTTTAATTGATATCTATAAGATTAAAAAAACTTAGGTTAGTTTTATTTAAAATTTTTAGTCAAAACCCTGTCCAATTTATATATTTTACACTATTAAATTACACTATTAAATTACACTATTAAATACAATATTTAATACACCATTAAATTACACTATTAAATTACACTATTAAATACAATATTATTTTTTATATGAGAGGTTCTACATATCTATGACGTGGTCAATTACAACAATAATGAGTAAATTTTTAAAAAAACTTAAAAATTTTTCTTACTTTTTCAAAGCTTGACTTGATATGACGTATTTCTAAATTATAATTTTATTTCTACATTTGATCATTAAACTGACCATTGCTATAATGATAGTATGCTTGGTCGCCATGATAGTAGTTATGATTCTGGATGGTCCTATTTTGGTATACGATAGGTACTCTAGTGAGACTATTGTTGGTGGGATACAAATCAAAGTCCTCAATATTCCTTTTATATCCTCTTTGCTCCATATTACTCAGAATTGGACTCAGTCTACTGTCTCCCCCCTGCTGTTGCTTCTTGATCTTGGCTCGTCTATTTTGAAACCACACTTGTACACTCCTCGGCGTCATCCCCAGCTGTTCTCCTAGCTTCTTCCTCATTAACGAATCTGGTCGTGGACATGTCTCGAAGGTTTTCTCGAGGACCCGGAGCTGTGCCTTTGTGGTGCGTTTCCTGTGTTTGACATAGAAAGGATCGTAGTACTGGTTCTTCACCTCCCCCTGCTGGGTCCTTGTGAAGCTATCAAAATAGTGTCCTCTGTAATTATCCATGCCCTTAGGAGAAATTAATTTATATATGGCTGTTTATAAATTAAAACGTGTATAAAGAAAACAGTCTTTAAAAGCCAGTGTCTTGTGGACAGCCAGTTAGTGGCGTAAAACAAAAAGATAGAACTAAATTCCATACTTTGACATCTATCAAATTATATTTTTACAAAATGATTTTTGATGGAAAAAACAAAGTGATTTATCTAAATATATCATTCCAGAAATAGTAGCCTTGTGGTTTATAAAACATTCAAGCCTTTGTGAAATAATTTACAGGCATTAGGACAAAGCATTAATAAACATTAAAAGCACTGGGACAAAGCTTTAGACAAAGCTTTAGTATTTTATCAATACTTCTCACCATCAAAATTTTTGTTTTCTGTGATCGACAAGTTGATGGATGATTTAAATCACATCAATATCCTACAACAAACCATTTCTCTTTAAATCGTAATAAGTTTTTTTATCGTAGACATTTCCCTCATCATCTTCAAATTCTTCTTCAAAAATTACCTCTTCAGTTACAGTACTCATTTTTTCATGCTCTTTATGCTGTTTATGCATTTCTGCTACTTTTCCTTTTTTTGAATATTTGATCATTTTCTCCATCAGGGATTCGGCCTTTTTTAAATCCCCCTTAATTTGAACTATTCGATCTTTTCCATTGGCCATTCTTTTATGTTTTTTCCCTTCAACGTGATTTTTTATTAAGGTGTGCTTGATCTCCATCATACAAGATACACAGAGTAGTTTATTTTCAGATCCACAGAGTAGTTTATTTTCAGACCCACAGAGTAGTTTATTTTCAGATACAGTGTCTGTAGATACTTTATTTGGTACTATGTTACGCATCCTCTCTTCTTTTAGAACTCTTTTTTTTACTTTTTTGTAGATTTTTAAATTCGTTATTCTAAAAAATTCTCTACCAAATTTCAAAGCTCGCATCAAAAACAGGCGATAAATTTGATTGTCTTGCTTATTTGCTTTTTTTTCTTCAAATTTAATATCAAACTCAAGATCTTTAAGGCCATATTTTGATTTAAACCTGTTTATTCTTTTACTACTCTTGTCTCTGTAGTATTCTAAAGAATGAATTTTGCCTGTCTCTCGTTCTTTTGCATGTTTATAAATATAGTAATATTTTTTTCTAATAAAATACAAAGTTAGATTCTTTGTGATATCTTCTGAATATTTTACATCTTCATACATTAAAAACAGTTTTTCCATCTTTTCTAAATTATAAATGTAGCTTTTTAGCTCTTCAAACTCAACCATAAGGGATGTTAAATTTACAAATAATTTAGAACTTTTGATACATTGAACTAATTTTTTAACAAATTATAGCTACAATTTTACACTTTTACACTTTTACAATTTTATAATTTTACACTTTTATAATTTGTATTCCACTAAAACAAATCATATTAATAATTCCGAAACTGTTTCAAATCAAATATATATTTTATAGAAATTAAGTACACAATGGCCTACTTGTTGGAAAAAAGTGGTTCGAGTAGATGTACATTAGAAGCAAACAAACGAGAACAATTTACTCAAAAGCTCTTCTCAGACCTAATAAACGATTCTCACACCAAAGAACATGACTACTTCCTAGCCCGAGTGCACTGTGCAGAAGCTTCGAAGAAGGATACGTTCTACTGCTACGATGCTCGACAACTGTGCAAATACGTCTTTGAAATGGTAATATCCACAGAGGGAAGAAAGATACGTATCAAGAATTTTAAAGACCCAATTAGTGCACAGGATATAAAAGAAGTACAGTTCTTCAGGCTGAAGTACGATACAGATGCACCTCTCAAGGCAGAGTATGTGGGAAATCATGACAACTTCCTGGATAGCAACTGCTTTAGATCCCGAATATTCTGCACTGAGGATGCTTTGGATGCACTTTCAGTAAACTTCCAGTTCAATGCTGTTAAAGAGACGAAGCTAGTTGATAAAAGAAGAGTTTTTGGAATGTTTATGATGATAGTATGCCTATTAATATTCATAACCACCATAGTAATATTAATTGAAAGAGATAAGAAGCATTTAGGAACAGATGGACACAAGATAGGACAAAAGCTATTCTTTTACAATAAACATTAAAAAAGATTAATATTTATCAACATTTAATAATAAACTGTTTAATATTTATCAACATTTAATAATAAACTGTTTAATATTTATCAACATTTAATTATATATTGTTTTTAATATTTATCAACATTTAATTATAAACTTTTTAATATTTATCAACATTTAATTATATATTGTTTTTAATATTTAAATTATGAATAGATTTTTATCAATAAATTGTTTTACAAATGTGGACTATATTTTAAAATATCAGGTAAGCGTATAAATCGTATTGAGGATCCCCTTAAGAATATTTCATCTATTTTTTGGTTTCCATCAATTGTATTAATTTCTACATCTTCTAAAAATATATTCATGTAGTCGTCTATTTCTTTAACTCTTCCAGTGTATATTTTATTATCTTTAGTTTCTACTCCTACTACCATTGAAATAGTTTCTTGTAAAAAGTTTCGTAGAAGAGTCATTAATGGGGTATAATCTTTTATTTGCAGATTGTAAAATATAGAACACTAGTTTCTTGTAAAAATAATTAAATTTTACCTACAGTGAAGCCCTAGAATTACTTTAGCAGACAAAAATTGATATTAACTGTCACAGTCCAGAGAGGATTCCCACCGTAGAGGATTGGAAAACCGCCAAAAAAACTTGATTTTTTTAGATTAAAAAAATATTTATAAATTTTAGAGGATTTTTTTCAAAAACAAATTTATAAATATAAAAAATTAAATAAACAAACTTAAATCATAATAGTTTATTGAATTTATATACTTAGAAGACGTATTATATCAATACAATCAATTACTTCAATTGGGTTCTTCTAAAGACAACTTTACTTTGTTAAATTGAACTATCTCGGTTACAACATAAACCCTGGTATCGATATGTTCGTATAAACTTCTGGCTCTGGTAGTTTCGTTTTGATCAATTCTGGACGAATCAATACACGTGATCCAATTTGGAAAGGAACAAAATCGTTTCTCCACATGCTTCGATCGATCATCCTATTGGCTGCTCTCTGTGCAGAATCTCTAGCTGATTCTCTGATATCAGCTACCGTCTGCTCTTGTGACACATTAGTCTCTTCCAATTCATCCGCTAGATTTTCGGGTATTAGTGAATTTAGATTTAAAGGATTAAGTTCGTCCACAGGAATATCATCAGTTTCACTAACTTCGTTCTCTGTTTCAACGACCTCAACCTGTGACACATTTTCTATAATTGTCTCTATTACATCATCTTGCATGATTTGTCTGATAGGTGGACCGTAAAACAATGTAAGAGGAGTGTTTCCTGTTGTGGAATGTCTCATAGTGTTGTATGCATACGTGGCCTCTTCCCTTACGCTATACCATTTTCCAGTTAAATCTAAGGACATCAGCATAGAACCAATCATCCATTTAATGGTTTGGTTGGCTCTTTCCACCTGTCCTTGTATCCAAGGACAGCGTGCACGTCCTCTTACATGCCTAACGTCAAATTCTTGAAGCATATCATCCATTCGATTATTACGGAATTCTCGCCCATTATCAGTATGCAACAAGAAGCTAGGCCCACTGGTCATGAAAGTTGTTTTTATAGCAGCCACTACAGTCTCAGCTGACTTATCTAGTAATGGCACAGTCCACATGAATTTTGAAAAAGAGTCAATTACCATCAACATCCATTTAAAATTATCGTTTACATCGCTGTAATATCGAAAATCGACAAGATCAGCGATTTAACGTTCACGTGGGTTTCTCGCTATAATAGGTCTAATAATTGGTCTTGTAATTAAAGCACGACGACCTTGACAAATCGAACAATCTCTTACAATGGCTATTGCCTCGTTTCTTGTAACACCATAAACCCTGCTTTTTAATAGTTGAAAAAGCCTATCACGTCCCGGATGTCCCTTAGAACTGTGTGTAAGTTCTAAAAAGTCTCTTTTAAAACGTTCTTCTTCGATTGTATAAAAACGTATATATTGGTCGGCGCCAAGTTTCCATTTAAGACAGACACTTTCAGAACAATAAAAAAACTTTTTGCTCTCTTTTGAATGCGTTTATCAAGGAATCAGTCGTGAGACTAAGGGGAATCGTTTTGTTGGCATATGCCATTCAATTATTTCTTCTCTTTCTGAATTAGATAAAATAATTTTCATTAAGGAGTAAATTTTTGTTGAAAAAAAAATACACATTATTTTCAATCTAAAGACCAGTTAAAAAAGGTTTTACAACTTCAAAGCAATGTTAAAAACTTTTAGTTTGTCATTATTATTTTAAGATATCTTTTTAGTATACCTACCGTTCCAATCCTCTACGGATGGCGACAATATCTATGATCGACTAGATCTGCAATTTAACGCTCTCTGGGATTTACTACTATAATTGTTTTCATTACGGATCTCGTAGCTAAAGCTCACCTGGACTGACATATTTCACAACTTTTAACTAGATCCATAACTTCTGATCTTATTACAC
>SBJO01000062.1:0-23608 GCA_015832245.1 Nosema granulosis
TAGCTGCTTTTGGTAACTCCACCTCAGTATCTCTGTTTTTTAGAAACAAAACAATGTTGTCATATTCTTCTTTATTCTCTACAGTTGAGACCATAAGGGTAAAATACGTAAAAATTTTGTAGTTTAAAACATTGTTAAGATTATTTTTGTTACTAGTTAATTTCTCAGCATGCTTTGGCGTAGTGGCTGATTATATCTCTTTCAATATGAAGATCCGAGTCCGAGCCTCGTAGGGATAGATTTTTAAAATTCTACATATAATCATAATTTCCGTTCAAAAATGACATGGGGGTCGTCTGTGACATGGGGTCGTCTCTGGCGCGCCACAATAAATATATTAAATGATATCGAAAAATCGAAATATACAGTCGGAATCTTCCTTATTCACTTTCAAAGTTTGGATTTTAAAAATGACCCTGTAAGAATCAGAAACTATATAGAAAAACGCCTTGGTAACAATGATGTTTTAAAGATCATATCCTCTTCTAATCAAAATATCTCACCAGAAGATTATTCTTATTTGAAATCCTGTATCCACACTTCTGTCTCAGTAGAACGTAGTTTCTTGATGTTATCAAAGTTATTAGCCAAAGATAGGAATTTTAAATCAAGAAACGTTTATGCATACTTTTCAAATTTTTACAATTCAAAATAAATGATTAGTTTGATTTCCATTTTGTTGTGGTCATGTTTATTCTGTTTTAGCTTTGAATATCAAAGTAATATAATTATCTTGTGTATCAACCAATATATCAGTGTCGTAAACATAAATATGAACTCGTCTAAATAAATATGTTTTCCTCAAATAACAACACATTTTATTCTTCAAAAGTATCAGCCCCTTCAAAAACTAAAAAAATTGCATAATTGTGGTCACCCTAATGATAATACACAACAGAGTCTGTGTAGGAATGTTTTATTATATTTCTAACCTGCACTGTCTCTGACATGTTTCTCTTAAAATGTTTTATAATTATAAAACTAATGTTTTGTTTCAACAGTCTGGATCAATGCTTTTGTGATAGCGTCCATTGTTGTGTGATAGCGTCTATTGTTTTTATATTTCACTGATATCACCCGTATATTATTTTTCTAATATAACTTAACCTCATTTAATTTACATTTTATTATTAAAAACTTAAAATAACTAATCATAGATTGAATTATATTCTAAATCTTTCAAAGGATAAATATAAAATCAACCACTACTGTATTTCTGAAATAAATAAAGAAAAATATTTTTATCTAAAGAGATTAATTAAAACTTTAAAATTGAAAATAATTAATGTGAATGAAATTTTATATCTCTCAATACATTTTCACAAAATAATGCATAATCGCAAATTCAAACATGGTGTATTTAGAAAAATACAAAGATCATCAACAATAGATCCAAAAACTAATGAGAGAGACGAAAGCTTTTCTGAATGGCTGTGTGAAGAGGATATTTTCAATGAAGAATATAAAGAAATACATAAAAGAAATATATAAATAGAATAAAATAATAAATTAACACATTTTTGATTTTTAAGCCCCTTTTGCCTATGAAATTTTTTTCATACGAAGAAATCTGCAAACACAATACTGTGGATGATTGTTGGATTGTGATAAACAAACGTGTGTTTGATGTTACAAAATTCCTCGATAAACATCCTGGAGGCAAGAAAATTATATTAAAATTTGCTGGCACAGACTGCACTGATATTTTTTTTAAAATTCATGGTACAAAAAACTACACAAAGATTTTTAAAGATCTTTATATTGGTGATCTTGCTCTTTGATCTCTCATATCCCCTTTTATTCTTTTGATATTAATTGATTTTTAATTTCACAAATCCGTTAAACCCAAATTTATTAATTTAATTTACTTTGTTGTTTTTAAAACCCCCATGCTCAAAATAAAAAATCTTACTATGAGCTTAGAAGAAAATGTATTGTGTAAAAATCAAGAAATCCACCTCACCAAAGGGGTGTGCGCAGTTGTTGGAGAACATGGTTCTTTGAGAAACGCTTTGGGGGTTATGTATACAAATTCTAGTGCTTATAATATGGTAGGGTTGGATTTCCAAGCAGACTTTGAGTTGGGAAGACGTCACATGCAATATGAAACTTTCAAAAGATATCTCAATCCTTATATACACTTTGACATGGAGGACACTGTTGAGAATACGCTGATATTTGTAAATTACAAGCTTTATGAAGAGATCATTAGAGATTTTAAACTGGCGGATGTCCGGAATGAGCGTGTAGTCGATCTAAACGTAAGCATGTATAAAATCTGGGAGATGGCTATAGCTTCTGCAAGCCAGGCGAAGATAGTGTATGTTTCACAGCCTTTTACTAGCAGAAAGAAGTTCCGATACTTTTTAAAAAAAATGAAAAAATATTTACAAATTGTTGGTTCTTATATTTTTGTGGAGCTACACGATGTCATTGAATTTGATTTTGATAATGCCTTGGTGATAAGAGACAGCAGTGTCAAATCAATAGCTCTACGCAAAGATTCAAAATACAAAAAATTACACAACATTCTGTTAAACGAACGTTGTCAAGAAAAAAACAAAAAAATCTCCAAAAAAGATGCAATAAGAAATTCAAAAGACTTCTATGCTGCTTATATTACAAACACAGAAACCTCTTCTGTGCTATACTCCTCCTTTGAAAACAATCCAGATATTTTTGAGAGGCGTCAAAGTTTTCTACAAACATTTTGTTCAACATCATTTGAGCTGCTAACAAAATTTACTGCTACATTACGAATCATGTTTTTTATTTTGATAAGGATTGTTTGCAACATTTTCTACATTCGAATTGAGAGTGGAGGTATAATCACCATGCTTAAGAGATCAATTATTTTTCTGATAAGAAAGGTTAAAGATGGCAATAAGACAGATAGGCTTTCCGATCTATATACTTCTCTTGGTGTTTTAACCTATTTTTATTTCATCACACGTTTCTTCAAGTCCATTATTCTAACCTGCATTTATATTTTGACAAGAGCTTGTGACATTGTCTTTGCTGTTATATTTGCTCTGGCTTTTGAAGGCTTTGTTGTTGGCATTGTATATCTATTTATGGTATGTAAAAACACAAAACATTCAAAGACTTTTATTTCACAGGGCAAATTTTGTATAGTACCATACCAAAACCATTTGATGATTACGAAAGGCGTGCTTCTTAAAATCAACAGTGCATTGTTTGTACGAGGAGGAGACTATGTCCTTGTCAAGATCAATGAAATGTGTAAGAATTTTGTTTGGAATATTCTTCTCACAATTTCATGCAAAAAAGCCAGGTCTTTGTATAATTGGACGAGCATTCTCAGGAATATAACCGCCAGAGACCTCTTTCAAAGTTTTTACGAGGCTGGAACACGATCACTTTCTAGTTTCGAATTTAAGATCATTTCTTCCATAATAATAGGTTCTGTGCTTTACTCAAACTATACTCTTGTTGAGGAGGATGAGATATTTATTAGAGAAACACTTTATGTTACTATACATCCTCTTACCTATTATATTTTCATCATTTCTTACTGCCTCATATCAACACTTCCACTTTTCATCTTTTCTCTTATCACTTTTAGCACAAATCTCCTCTCAGTATATTTTAATGTCATATTTGGTTGTACACTTCTCAACACATTCTTCAACAGCCGACTTAAAATCATAATTATTTCTTTAATTGTGATTTTAAATTTTTTATTCCCACAGAATATTCTTTCGCAAATATCTAGCTATAAATTTGTTATAGCCAATATAATCGTAAATTATGGGTTATTCTGTATACTTCTTACATTATTTATCTGATTGAATGTACATTTTAGTTATAAAAATATTCTTTTAAACATTTTTTTTCGTATAAAACAATACGGTTAAATTATAAAAATAATAAATAAATATTTTTTTAAACATTTTTTCGTATAAAACAATACGGTTAAATTATAAAAATAATAAATAAAATATTCTTTTAAACATTTTTTCGTATAAAACAATACGGTTAAATTATAAAAATAATAAATAAAATATTCTTTTAAACATTTTTTTTCGTATAAACAATACGGTTAAATTATAAAAATAATAAATAAAATATTCTTTAATAACTACCTGCAAGAAAATGTATCATTCAGGCGGCGATCAATAGCTCCAGCTAGGTTGTAAAACTATGGCTTTCAGAAAATTATAAAAATTTTCTTTTATAAACGTTCTCCTTTTTATTGTAAAAATGATTTATTTCAGTTAATTTATAGATTCTATTTTCTTTAAGAGATTCTGAATTGATAGCAATGGCAACTTGTCTTTGCTGAATAAAATATTTAAAGGCCATATATTGTAGAATGAATTGCCAGATTCACACTCTTTTATGGCATTTTGTGTATCTTTGATAATTTGTTTCTTTAGATTTTCAGGTGAATATTGGTACGAACTTAAATACATTGCCATTGCTCCTGTTGTATGTGGTGCAGCCATTGATGTACCAGAAGCCATCCGACTGCCTTTATCATTCCACGTACTTATGATATCTACACCAGGTGCGTACAAATCCACACATTTGCCAAAGTTTGAGAAATCTGCTGTTGTATCTTTCTTGGTAGATGCACCTGTGGTAATAGCGTGCTTTGAAGAGCCTGGGGAGAATGCACAGGCATTCTTTCTTTCGTTGCCCGCAGCAACTGAAAAATGGATTCCCAATGAGACGGCATAGTCAATAGCAAAGTTCAATGCAGCACTTCTCTCACCACCAACACTCATATTCACAACTGATTTTGGCAATAAGTCAGATTCATTAATGAATTTCTCAATTTTCTCATTCAAATTACTCTCTTTGCTGTTTTTTGATAAGAATTTTGCAGTAGCCATATCGTAGAGAAGATCCTTTTTGGACTCATGCTCATCAATTACAAAGTCTATTCCAGCAATAATCCTTGAAATCATACCTGAACCATCTCTATCTAACACTTTAATGGCTGTGATATTGGCATTTTTAGCAATCCCAAATGACTTACTGGCTATTACTCCAGCACAGTGTGTGCCATGTCCATTCTCATCTTTATCGGGAGAACCATCAACCAAGTTTGCGCCCCATCTAGCTCTCCCTTGGAACTCTGGGTGATCTACTGCCACACCTGTATCAATTACATATACATCCACATCTTGCCCAGAATTCGACGGATATAGAAAGAGATGGTGTTTGAAGTAGTCGATACCAGTTACACGACTCAATCCCCACGGAGCATTGTATTGTTTTTTAATTTTGACTTTAATATTTGGATCTTCATCAACATTAAGCACAATATCAAAGATCTTGTAGTCAGCTATCTTCACCATTCGATCTTTCTCTGCCAATTGCACACTGGAATCTGCTCTTAGCTTCTTCACAGTGGACTCGCTGAGCTCAGCCACATATCCATTGGATACGTAGTGTTTTATTTGATCGCTCCCATCAAAATGGCTCATTGTTCTTATAATATTGTTTTCCAAAGCAGCCTGTGCAGACATTTTATTCAATCTCCTGTTTCTTTTGAACATTACTATGTAACTGTCTCTACATAATATCACAGTAATAATAAAGAGGATTTTCATTGTTATTAAGTAGATTTGTGTTTTTATGCATCTTTTGAAACATTTGTATTAAGCTGAAACAAGAGACTAAACAAATTTATAAAAATTATTTAAGGTTAATTAAAACTGGTATAATTTTAATATTTTATATATAATATATTTTTATATAGAATATATTTTTATATAATATACATTTTTATATAGAATATATTTTTATATAATATACATTTTTTTTATATACATTTTTTTATATACATTTTTTTTTATATACATTTTTTTTATAGAATACATTTTTATAGAATATACATTTAATTTCATGTAAAGAACATTACAGCACCAACAGTGACACTTACTACGACTACTACAACAGCACTAATAATTACAACCTTCTTGGTGGTTGACATTCCTTCATCCTTTGGTTTGGTGCTCTCAGAAGTGGGTTCTTCTTCTTTTTCTTCGACTTCTTCAGTGGTCTCGACAGTAGCAGTGGTTTCTACAGCAACGTCCAAGTCTCCACACATTGGTGAGATATGGTTCTTGAGAGTAGATTGAAGAGCAGAACTAGAGGAGATGGTAGTCTTGGTAAAGGTTCTGGTATCAATCTTAAGGTCTTTCATACAATCCAAGTATAGATGTCTGTATTCTGGGCTCCTGTATCCGAATGATTCAACAGTCTTAGACAAAATGGTGCATGCATCGTATATTGTAATTGTTTCATTGATTTCTACAAGAGCTTTAGCATAGCAATAGAAAGAGTCACTTTCATCACACTCAAAATCAACAATATCGAAGATAGCAGAGATAGCTACAGCATTGCTTATTAAGATACTGAGGGTATCCTGTTGGAATTGACAAGATGGCTTGATGATAGTCTCTACATCCAGGTTCCAAGATAAATCAGATATCTTATCTTCTTCTCCGATAATATTTACCAATGAGGTAGTAGCACAAACAGGCTTGGTATCACACTTCTTGTACATTTCATTTCTGACTCTCTCAGCATTGAAGGACAGAGCAAGTTCGTCGACAATGTCTACTGGGACTTCTCCAATCTTGAAGCTCTTTCTGAGTTGTCTAGCAGTGTAGAGGAACTCACAGAGGAGTTTGCATGATCCCTTGAAGTCTTTGAGTCTGAAATCAGAATTATCAACTTCAGTGTTGACAGGAGTAGTTTGGTTGATAAAGAATGGGGACTTGAATGTGTATTTCTGAGCAGTAGCAAGGTCTTCAACCTTTGAATCGAGTTTTACATCGACCTCACCATTATAAACAAGTACTATTTCACCCTCTGGGAGGTTTGGAGTCAAAACAATAGAGAGTCCTTGTTTGTTGGTACTAATTGCAATTTGGTTTTCTATATCTTCAAATGTCTTGACAGTCATAAGATTTGGTTTAGAATTTTCAGCAGGGGAGATCTGTAGAGTTACATCTTCAGTGAGTAAATCCCCATCAGTATTAAATCTAATAACCACACTTTCGTCATCCTGGCAGTAGTCGATCTTCACACCGTTTATCTTCTGCACAACTTCAGTGCACACTGGAGGTTGGTTTTGTTTTGAACTTGGCACACAGCGGGATATTTTGTATATCTTGTGCAGGTCAACTTCTTCGCAGGCAATGCTCCTATGACTAAAGACAGCGCTGAAAAGTATTGGTAAGAGTTGGATCTTCATACCCTAGTGGAAGATTTTTCCTTAAATACTTTTTTTAGTTTACTTTGATAAATTAAATCGATTAATTTGATAGATAGCAAAACAAATAAACAAAAGATCTAAATTGCATCAAAAAAGAAGAGACAAAACAGCACCAAAGGAGATTTCAAGGCTTGGATTTTGTTTATTAATATTAAAAAAATTCTTTAAATATATTTTTAAGAGATCAAAAGAGTTTGAAATATTGAGAAACAAACAAATAGACATTTAATTAATTGAAATGTAGTGTAAAAATTAAGTAGATATTAATGTTTACTACTTAAATATTAGTGTTTACTACTTAAATATTAGTGTTTACTACTTAAATATTAGTGTTTACTACTTAAATATTAGTGTTTACTACTTAAATATTAGTTTACTACTTAAATATTAATGTTTATTTTCTTTTATCTACTATAAATTAATTTATTTTTGATAAAACTCTACTTCTTAAGTAGAACTCTACGTACTTCGTTTATCATTCCCATGTCTATTTTTAGACTGTACACACACTCCAAGGTTTTAATATGGCTATCATCAATCAAAGAGAGGGCTACTACCAAAGGCTCGTAAATCCCATTGAAGTAATTTATATAATTCAATCTACTGTCTCCGTGGACCTCATCCAAGATCTGAAGCTTGTCTGTAATATCCAAATTCAAGCTCTTGGAAATCCTAAAGAGATAAAAATGAGCTGGTACAATATCAAAGTTGAAATTCAGCATCTCCACCATTCTGCATTCTAGCTCTACAAGCTTCTCTTTTGGGATTTTGACTTTACCAACATCTATAAACGTGTGGAGTTTGATTACATTTTCTGTGACTTTCCCAGCGAGATACAAACTTAGTAGAGCTATGGTAGAAAAACTCTCTTTCCTGAAGAAGGTAGGGTAGGTGTGTTGGAAGATAGCTTGAGATACAACTCTTTGTCTTAGAGGAGTTCTAAAATGGTCCACAAGCTTAAGAATAGTTTTATTTCCTTCTTTCAAATCATTTCTAAAGATATTTTCCATGGGGTAATAGAAAAAGAGATAAGTTTATGCGCATAAAAACTGTAATATTTATATCTCAATGCGCATAAAAACTGTAGTATTTATATCTCAATGCGCATAAAAACTATTACTTAGAAAATTATTCTAAACATCTCTTTTCATGCCCCTTATGTACATCAAAGATATAATTTTAGATGGATTCAAATGCTATGAGAATACAACAGTTTTGAGGAATCTGGATAAATCATACAATGCTGTTACTGGCCTTAATGGATCTGGGAAGAGCAATGTGATCGATGCCATTGTCTTTGCTCTTGGGCTGGAAAGCAAGAAGTTGCTCAGGGCTACTACTATGAAAGATCTGATAAATGTCCACAGGAAAGATTGCAAGGTTACTTTGGTCCTGAGCAATACTGAGAAAGAGAAGAGTCCACCAGGATACAGAGACTACGATGAAATCACAATTTCTCGATTCCTCGACAGTACTGGGAAATCGAAGTTCTATTTGAACAACCACGGGTGCAGCAACGGCACAGTAGCAAAATTATGTGCAAGCATTGGCATAAATTCTGAGAAGGGAGAATCTTTCTTTATAATCATGCAAGGACACATCACCAAAGTGCTGAACATGAAGAGTAAGGAGATTGGGACTCTGATTGAGGAGACAGCTGGGACTCGATCTTACACCAAAGAGAAGGACAAGGCTCTGCAGGTTCTGGAGAAGAAGGAGATTAAGCTGAAGGATGTGAGGGATGCTATGGAAAGGAGGATATCTCCATTCTACGACAGGCTGTTGGAGGAGAGAGAAGCTTACATCGAACAGAAGAATGTAGAAGAGAAGAAACGAAGATGCCAAGAAGAAATAGAAATCCTCCAGAAGAAAATAGAAAAGAATGAACGATTGAAAGCAATCAAAGAGCTTAAAGAATGTCTAGCATCTTTAGAAGAAGATTCTAAAAGCTTGAGGGAGGTTGAAGAGAAGATTGCAGAACTCCAACAGGAAGAATACGATGGGGATAATGTTGAAATTCGGGAGATGCTGGAAGATGAGAAAATCAGGCTAGAAGATTTGAAGAGGAGAAATTTAGAGAAAGAAATCGAAGACAGAGAAAAAGAAATAAAAAACCTAGAAGTAGAAAATCCTCTCAAGGTCTCTCTAGCTGAGCTGAAAGCCAAAGAAACTGTGATCCTGAAGAACCTTCGAAGCACTGGGGGAATCTTCGGAGACTCTGACAAGATTTCTAAAATGGAAGAACTAACAAATCTAAGAAATGAGAAAATAGAAATAGAATGCAAAATCAATAGCATAAAAGTAGATCGAGATTTCAGTGAAGAGAGAATCAAGGAGATGGAGAATCTTCGAGTAGACGAGGGAGAATTCCAGAATATTTCTAATAGATTGAACTATCTCAAGAGCAAGATAAACTATCCTTTTATAGCTGGAGTATTTGGAACAGTTGGTGAGAGCATCAGCCTGGTAGATGAGAAATACAAAGAAGCAATCTTCACAGTCCTGGGGAGCAAGTCTAAACATATAATAGTCCAAGATGAAGTAGTAGGAGGGAGCCTGTTGAAGAGTGCTGATAGAAGAATCAGTGTGATACCACTGAATAAGATCAGAACCAAACTAGTATCCTTAGAAGTATCCAAGAAAGTAAGAGCCAGGGGAGGAATCAATGCTTTGGAATTGATAAGGTACGATTTAGGACTTAAGAAAGCTATAGAGCATGTCTTTGGAGGATTCTTTGTTTTTGAAGATAGAGGAGAAGCCAAGAAAGCATGTTTTGAACTTGGGGTCTACTGTGTAACTTTAGATGGGATAGTGTACGATCCCAAGGGTACTGTTACAGGAGGAAAGAGTGTATATAAAGTAGAAATAATATCCAGGAAAGAAATAGAAAGGCTCGAAGCTTCTATTCAGAGGAGTAGCAGGTTTAGGAAAGCAGACTACGAGAGACTTCTACGCCAGAGGGAGATGGCTAGAGAGAGAAATATTTTGATAGAGAAGGCTAAAGCTTTGGATATTAAAATAGAAACTTTGGCCCAGATTACTGGAGGAGGTTGCAATCTCAAGAAAGACCTGGATAGAGTTAGAATAGAAATAGTTCGAGTAGCAGCAGAAGAGAAGAAGATTGTGGGGAGTAGAAAGAGGAGAGAAATTTTAGAAGAAGAAATCAAAGATCTACAAGAGAAGAAAAAGGCTGTAGATTTGCAGATAGGAGAAAGTAGGAAGAAAATAGAAGATCTCCTAAACAAACTTAGAGAAAGAGAAGTCAAGAAAAGCAGTAGAAGAATGAGTGAGAAACAAGTAGAAGGATTGGAACCCAAACAGAAATTCCTAATAAGAGCAATCTCTAAGATGAACAATAGAATATCAAAATTAAGAGAACAACTTGGAGAAGTAGATTTAGAAGTAGAAATGGAAGTAGAAATGAAAGAAGAATTAGATTTAGAAGAGAAGCTTTACAAGGCCCAGCAAACTCTTCGATCTCTTGGAGCTCGTAAGTCTATTAAGATGGATCCTTCGAATTTCAATCTATTAGAGAAGTATGATTTGGATATCAGAAATCTAAAAGACAAAATCAAGAAGATAGAAAGAGATAAAAGCAATATTCTAGCTTCTATTACTAATTTCGATACTCTAGGAGTGAAAGAAATCGAGAAAGCATTCTCTCACATCAACAAGAAGCTGGGAGATTTCCTACGATATTTTATAAAGGATGCTGATGCTAAGATAACCCAAAATGGAGAGAGAAATTATGAACTGAAGGTTAAGATAGGAGACTGGAAAGATTCTTTAGTAGAGCTCAGTGGGGGACAGAGGAGCCTAGTAGCCCTCTGTTTGGTCTTTTCTATGCTTACTTATAAACCTGCCCCATTCTACATCTTTGATGAAATAGATGCTGCTCTGGATCTAAGCTATACTCAGAGCATAGGAGAAATAATCAAGAAAGAATTCCACAATGCACAATTTATAATTATCAGCCTAAAGAATGGAATGTATGATAATGCAAACTCTGTATACAAAGTATTCATAAAGGATGGGAAATCTAAGATAGCTCAAATTAAGTAGTAAATTAAAGTCATATTCTCTATTATTGTACCATTTTATATTAGTATATCATATTCTCTATTATTGTACCATCTTATATTAGTATATCATATTCTCTATTATTGTACCATATTTCTATTAAGTGTACCATCTTATATTATTGTACCATATTCTCTATTAAGTGTACCATTTTATATTAGTGTACCATATTCTCTGTTAGTGTATCATCTTATATTATTGTACCATCTTATATTATTGTACCATATTCTCTATTATTGTACCATATTCTCTATTAAGTGTACCATCTTATATTATTGTACCATCTTATATTAATATATCATATTCTCTATTATTGTACCATATTCTCTATTATTGTACCATATTCTCTATTAAGTGTACCATCTTATATTATTGTACCATCTTATATTAATATATCATATTCTCTGTTAGTGTATCATCTTATATTATTGTACCATATTCTCTATTATTGTACCATCTTATATTAGTATATCATATTCTCTATTATTGTACCATATTCTCTATTAAGTGTACCATCTTATATTAGTGTACCATTTTATATTAATATATCATATTCTCTATTATTGTACCATATTCTCTATTAAGTGTACCATTTTATATTAGTGTACCATTTTATATTAGTGTACCATATTCTCTATTATTGTACCATTATTCTCTATTATTGTATCATCTTATATTATTGTATCATTTTATATTAGTGTACCATATTCTCTATTATTGTACCATCTTATATTAGTGTACCATATTCTCTATTAGTATATCATATTCTCTATTATTGTACCATCTTATATTAGTATATCATATTCTCTGTTAGTGTACCATATTTCTATTAAGTGTACCATATTTTACTGATATCACTTTTAAAAAACATTCCTATCATATTTAGAATCTACCCCTTTCTTTATATTCCAATGTTACACCCCCTCTCTTTATGATTGAAGATATCGATAGAACTGTAAGAGATGATTTAGTAAGAGACGATTTAGAAGATGAAGATCTTTTTCCTTTCGAAAATTCTACTAAAGTTAAAATTGAAGAAGAGTCTGAAGAAGAAGACCTCTCTAATAGTTTTATGAGGTTTCTTAAGAAGCTTTACACTTCTTTCATCTACATTGTTGAGATTTTTAATAATCGATTTGGTCGTCTTCTGATAGTATCTTTTATTTTCTTTATCTTAGGAATCTTCTTCTGGAGATTCCAAATAGAAATAAAAACCAAAGAAGGTGCTGTGATGGACTTTGATCTGAAATATCTCTTCTTCTTCCTGTGGGGTTCCCTACTGTGCTTCTTGGGACTCTCCCTACTGCTCTACCACAGCTCATACTTTGCTTTGAAGCATTCCTTTGCTTTTAATTCTATCTTCTACTACGTAAATGAACTTTCTGAACATATTTCTCTGGGACTGATCATCCTCTCTTCGATAGTATTCTTGTTTATCTACCAGAAGAACTTCTGCTTCTCTAATATGCATGGCTATGATATTTATATTGGAGATGTCCTGAATATCTCTCTGGTTTCTGTATTTATGTTCGGTGGTCTAAAAGTCTGGACTAAAACCATCTCTATGAACTTCAACTACCAGATTTACATTGAGAGAATCCTTCGTGTACTCGTAGAAAATATTTTCCTCACCTCCCTTAAAATGCTTGCAGAACCTCGTTCTTCTTCCGACTTCTTGTTCGAGAAAGGCTCTTCTATTAAAATTAATCGATCTGTTCTCAACAAGGAATGTGGCTTCTCTGGGAATGAGATTCTCAATATTTGTTTCTCAGACCTCAAAAGCAAGATGTCTACTCGTAGGATCCTCTTGAAGGAGTTCCAGAAGTTCTGTAGGAATAAACCTGTAGACTATGAGCTCCCTATTGATCACGATATTCTCGATCAAAGAAACAGGGATTCTGCTAATTACATTGCTGACCTGATCAAAAATAGGTCGAAACTTAAAAACCTCAATTCTTTTTCTGTCTACTTGGAGAATCCTAATGATATCAAACACCTGGAGAAGATCCTTGGTATTCCTTCCAATGTAAAGTTTGATTCTGAGAATCTCTTTATGGTTTTCAATAGAATCTCTCGGGAGAAATATTTCCTTCTTCAGAATCTCGAACAGATGAATGCTGCTATAGACCGTGTAGCTCTGGTCTTCAAAATGGTCATCATCATCCTCTGTGGAATAATGCTCTATATAAAAGTCTCGAAAGAATTTGCTGCTACTGCTACAATCATCTCTGCCATCTTTGGAACACAGTTCATTTCCCATTCTTTCTCTTCGAATGCCATAAATTCTATGATATTTCTCTTCTTCATCCACCCGTATGATATTGGAGATCGTGTATTTATTCAAATAGACAACAAAACTGAGAACCTGGTAGTTTCTGAACTCAATGTCTTCAGTACAGTATTCTTCAGATGGGATGGTACCTGTGTGTATGTCCCAAATGCTGTTCTCTCTGGAAAACTTATCTGTAATGTCCGTCGTAGTGGAACAATGGGAGAATCTCACAAAATCCAAATCAATGCTCGTACGAACCAAAGAAAACTGAATAAGCTTAGATGTTGTATTGAGGACTTCGTAAAAGGACAATCTCTTATCTACACTGAGTATATTATGATGAATTACGAATTTATAGAAAACTCCAATAAGCTTCATATGAAGATATACATGCAGTACAAAGATAACTGGCAGGACTATAATTCTTATCTCAAGCACAAGACTGTGTTCTTGTCTTTCCTGAACCGAACTCTTCAATCCTTGGAAATCGAATATGCTTTGCCTCCTCAACGTGTGGTGTTGAAGAATATTGTAGAAGATGCATGAAAATAATTAAAATAAATATCATTGTTGCATAAATATCAACATTTTGAAATAAATTTGTCGTAAAAATATTTATTTGTGTCTATCATGAGGAATTAAGGAGAAAATATATAAATATTTGTAAACTGATAGGAACAATCAGTGATAAAACATTGTAGTGGTCTGAACACTAAACAAAATTAATTTTTGGAAATAATTTAATGTTAAGAAGCCTTTATATAGTTTCCTCGTGAGATTCTAATACATTTTTACCTCTATTGTTCTCTTTTTCCTTTGAATTTGGATATTTAAATGGATGGTATCTAATATTTGAATAACGACCTTGATTTTCTGAGAAATATTGATTAATAGCTTTTTGATACAAATCATTTATGGTTTTTAGCTCTTGCTTAAACTTTTCATAAAAGAAATTAGCACATGCCTTACATTTTTGTCTATACATTTCGGATAGGTGTTCTAGACTGAATTCAGAACTATTCATATGGCTGCTGAGTTGTCCGTCATCATGATTTATTTTAAAGCGATCCTCGTTAAATAGATTGGTATTGCCTTCCAAAAGTCTATTTTTGTACTCATCTTCCAAAAAATGTTGATTGGTTTCTAATTGTTCAATATATTGTGTACAATGTTTTTTGCATAAATTTGAATAATAGAGATGGATTTCCGCTAGAGTTCTTGGTTTTAAGTCAGATTGAAAATTGGGCTCATTAGGACCATCAGATGTTGTTAAGTTGGCTGTTGCATCATATCCAGTACACAATATATCTTTAAAATTGCAGAGAAAGTGAATCAAATTCATGGGGCTGTATTCCATTTGGATATTAAAATAATTTAATTAGCCTTTTTGAATTGTTTTTATTATTTACAATTGGAACACAAAATGGGTCATAGTAATCCTAATACATGTCAAGTAGGTATAAAATAATGATATATGTATAATTTTTAGAGACTGTTGTTCTCCTATCTTGAATATAAACCAACAATAAACTTCAATATTTACTCGGAAAATCAAAAATATAATGTGTTTTGTCATAATTTGTATTTTTTTATATTTCTGAGTCATAAATAACAAAAAAAATCGAAACACGACAGATATTTAAATCTACAGTTCAGAAAGTCTTTGTATTATGTCACTATCGCATTATCATTGTTTGAACTGAAGGTATGGGATTATGTGCTTCATTATTTCTTCTATAATTTTTAAAAGATTGTAATTTAGCAAATTACATTATTGTTTAAGACCGTGTATTTAAAATCTATAAACCGATCACCTTATATGTAAAAATTCAAGCACTTGTTTCTTTAATTATATTTATAAGGAAATTGTACATTTTTAAACAATTTAAAAGCGCTATTAACTACGTATCTGCTACCAAATCGTGCACAATAACATTTTATAGTTTCTCTGATGATATTATTAAATGCTTATATTAGATACAATAGTACGAGCCTTATATTGAATAAAAATGATTAAAAGGCATATTTCTTTATGAAAAAGTATATATCATAGCTAAAATGGCGTGTTTTACACTATTTTTTTATAATGATAGATTTATTTATAATGATAGATTTAAATATAAATATTATACAACCATTAATAATGTGCATCTTATACTACATAGAGATTCCAATTAAACCCAAAAACGTGGCAATAATTAATATTTGTTAGATTAATTTAATCTACAGTTTATTTTTTTTTAAAAAATCCTCAAAATATACTTTTAATTTTCAATATATCATTTTTTAATAACCTGCTGATCAAAATAAGTATAAAACTATGTCCGAGAAGCAACCCCATGAATATAACCCAGATATTGTATTTTGCTGTCACTCTTTGTTGCGAATTTCTTACAACTGATTATATTAGAAATACAATAGGTAGAAAAACAACCAGAAAGGCTATTTTAAAAATGTTTACATCGTACAATACAATTGTAGTCGATAATATTAATGTTGAATCAAGTCATGAGTCTATTTTTGTTATAGTAAATGCTTTCACCTACGAAATAATTCATATCGTACGTAAACCTGATGAGTCTCCTTGGTTCTCGAAGGAACTAATGAACTATGAAAACAATGAAGAACTCAGCCACTTGAACTTTGAAATCTACATTGAAAATATTAAGTCTAATATTATAAAAAGGGTACGAAATCCCCAAGCAATTGTATATTATACAATGAGATGGGAGCAAACGAATTATCCCCAAAACCATTTGTCAGTACCAGATAGTAATTTTATTTTAAAACAAGTTTTCCAGTGGAATGCAAATTCGATTACTTACAAGCCTATGTTCTTTGACTTCATATCTTATGTTTTTGATCCCAGTAGAATCAACGATCCTAATTTTTTGTTCTTTACATTGAAAAATCCAATAAATACAATTTATATTGGATTCGAAGAGAATATTTTAAAAAACATGAAAACAGATTTAGAGAAAGACATTAAATGTCACGAAGATATCCAAATCAGAGATCTAGCTGCTTCGAAGTACCCTGGAAGCGAATTTGAAACACTCGATATTGAAAATCGGAACAATTTGTTTATTCTATCATTATTTACCTATTTAAAGACCTTGAAGGATGCTCCAGATAAACTCCACTATTTGTATAGCGATGTTATCCAAACTATGTGTATGTTTATTTTGAACAAAAGTGGTTTCGATGAAAGAGCTTTTAATTCATTCTTGGAACAGGCTGATAGTCCCCATCTTATTTATATTTCTCGTATACTACGAAAGATAGTAAAAGAACAGAAAGAAGATCTTCAGGATCTTAAACAATATTTCTACTTTGTTGACTCAGGTCGAAAAAATATCTTGAGGATTTTTTATCCTTTTTTCAAGAAATTCTCAGAAAATGTTTTGAATGTTGATTCTAGAAATTTTGTGTGTGCCATTTTGAATATTCTAATGATTGATGAAACTAAATTTGAAAATTTAATAATGGCTGAGAATACGACTGATGAGGACATCGTAACTCCTTACAGGATCAAAAGATGTAATGCAATAATTGAATTTTGGGATCTTTGGATAAAAATGTTTATTTTTCATCTAAAAACAGACATTAATAGCAGTGTTTACAGAGAGTTTCCAACTGAGATGGTCAATGATTTCGAATTAGTTAAGAAAGAATTTGAGAATTTTGTAACCGTAAATCCTGAAAATACTATCTCAATTAGTGTGTACGAAGATTTATTTCAATGTTTCAGATCATTAAATGATAATTTAGTTTAAGAGACCTTTATTTGTAACAGAAAAACTTTCCACACAATTTATTTTTCTAAATTTAAGCTTTTTAATTTTAACCATGATAATTTAGTTTAAGAGACCTTTATTTGTAACAGAAAAACTTTCCACACAATTTTTTTTTCTAAATTTAAGCTTTTTAATTTATCTATCTTACATCTTCTTAATTTTTTTACTATGGTGGAGATTCAGGATGAATAGAATAGCCACTACTGTCCTCTGAAAATGTATTTCGATCAATATTTTTGCTATAAAAATGATTGTAAACACTCTGTGCATTCTCAAGACGTCGTGAAAGACCCTGGTTTTCATTTTCTAGTTGCTTAATTTGTGCTTCTTTTTGTTTTAGATCTTCTTTATTCTTTCTACTCTTCTCTTCTAGGCCTCTATATTTCTTCTTGAGATCGTCCAACTCACTTTTAAGTTTCTTATTTTCATTTTTAACACCCTTTCCGGAATCTTCGTGTTTCTCGAGAGACGTCTTTAGATTTAAATTTTCTTCTCGCATCTTTCTAATTATTTCGTTTGCTGTATCAATTTCCTTCCGCAATTCCTGAACTTCTTTTTCTATCTCTTTGTTTTTCTCTTCAAAATTCTTATTCTTCACTATTTCAAGCTTAGCCTTTTCTACGTCGTAGGAGAGATTGGTGTTTTCCTTCTCTAGAGACAGCACTTTGTTCTTAAGATCTTTGATTTCCATTCCTTTGTTATAATTTTCATTTGTCAATCTATCACTTTCTTTATAAAGCCTCTCTATCTTGGTTTTGTGGCTCGAGAGCTCCTCTTCGAGATACCCCATACGATCTTTCATCTGTTTATCTCCATTAAGACACTGTTCTTTTAACATACCATTCTCTTTAATCAATCTGATGTTGTCACTCTCCATCCTACTTATAATATCACTCAAGTATCTCTTGTAGTGACTCTCATCTGGTTTGAGGAAGCTTAGCTCAAGCCTCACGATGTTTCTGAATTCGCTTTTTTCCACAAACATAAATTTCCAGGTCTCTTTAGAGAACAAAGCACACAATCTATTGGTTGATACCCCGTGGAACAACTTCACAAGGATGGGAATGAACTTGTCATAGTCCACAATAAGATCTTGTTCCCTTTTTAGAACATAAAAATCACTTGGTGTCAATGAACAAACATAAAAGGTGAATATATCCCGTGTATCTATTAGTCTTATATCTACCAGCTCATCTGTCTTTGTAATATCACACTTCATTTGCCAGGGAATATCCTCATTGGAGCAGGTTATGGGAATTTTCCCTGTAAATAATATTTCTTTCATGGAGAAGGGTTAAAAATTAAAGAAGTTATGTTTTAGTTAAAAATAAAAAGTTTACTGATTATAATGTATCAAACTAGATACTAAGTAATGTGTAATCTATGAATATTCAAGAACACACAGCATTAAAATAGTATCTTCTTGAAAATTAAAGAACACAAGAAATATTTTTTTTAAAAAACAGAAGACTGTGTCTGTGTGTAGGATACTTTTCTTTTCAAAGTCCAAAGTATTTATTTAAAATATAAAATGTGTTAAATAATACAGATCGAATTCACAAATCTAATTTTATATGCAAAAGATATCATTTTTATCAAACTTGGAACAAGAAAAATGGCATCTCCTTGTAATGAACTGAAAATCTCGAGATATTTATTGTATTAAATAATAGTTCTATGCCATGTTTTTAGATACGTAATTCCAAGAATACTTTAATCTATTAAGTTGTAGAAGTAGAGTGCGTGGTGTGTCTCTATTTCAATACTAAATAAATAAAACATCCTTTAATGAAACTAAAAGCAAGAAAACGAGTCATTTAGGCGGTGAGCTATAGCTCCAGCTTAGTTGTAAAACCATGGCTTTCAGTCTATTTAAATATTAAATATAATTATTCATAGAAATTCATAATATTGAGATTATATAAATAGTATTGGAATTAAATTAATTGCCTGAAAATTAAAGATCGTGGTTGTATGTCTAGTAATTAAACCTTGTGTTTGTTCGTGGAACTTGGAGTGTTTAAACTTATTTTGTTTCTGATCCTTGGAGTTAAAATTTTCCTGGTTTTATTCTTAATAAAGTGTTAAACATTTCATTTAAATTAAACAATTAATTTTAACAGGGATAGGGGTGCTAAACTAATCTATACTTTTTTTAAGTCTAGGCGGGGAGAAATATTACATAGAGACTTGAATGTGTGCTTCTGCGATCGCTTTCACATCAAATACTGTGAGATTATTACTCACCAAAACTCCTCCTATTATGACCTCTTGCGCAACAAGTGAGACCATACTTCAGGTGGCTTTGTTCCAGGCGCCACTAGATAGCCAACATCCTAGTCCATAGCTAGGACTTGCAGAATCTCCTCTTAACGGGTGCACGGACAACCCGGGGTGGCACCCAACAGAGTTCACAGTATATTGTAATCCCTAACATATCTGTAGTATCACACCCCTTACACTACCAACGTATACATTAGATCAAGACACACACACCGAGCTCGGCAGTGTGTACAGCATCTTAAATGAAGGTCCTGAGGATTACTCGTTTATGTCTTTATTTTCTCCTGTGTATCTTTCACTCCCCTTGTGAAAGTGTCTTGGTTTGGGATTCAAATCCACATCTCTTCCTTGTGTCAGAAGTATTTTATTATTAAACTAAAAGACTTGCAAATCAACTAAAGCAATCCCCTAGAACCTATGGGCCTAGTTTCAAGGGTAATTAGGAACTAACCGTTTTTGTATGCAAGACCTCCTAACAACGATCGAAACCTTGCATTATATCTTATCTCCAGAGAAATACAAATAAACCTCCCGGTCGGGATTTGAACCCACCACCTACCTTCAAGCCACGAACCCGGCATTCTACCACTAGACTACAGGGGCTTAACTAACGTTAACAACACGTGGGCCATTATTTTTAAAAAAATTATCACGGGCAACATATTTAATAAAATATTGGAAGACGTGTGTTCACTATTTTTTTAAAAGTCGAACCAGGTGAATAAAAGATTTTTTTCCTATGCCTTATTTCGACTTTTTTCTTCTATAAGCGGTCAAATATGGGATTAATTTCCAGAACAAGAAACCTTTATAATTGAAGATAAATGAGTTTTTGCAACCTTGATCTGAAAGATTTTTTATCATTGTTGCATGCATAAAAAGAGTTATCACGAAAATATGTGCTTCCAAACACAGAGGATATTTTGGCGTTTTTCACATCGTAAACATTTCTTTATCTATATGAGAAACACATTCCTGTTATTGAGTAATATTAAACTGAAAAACTTTGACGACTGATTATAACTATAGATTTAGTAGGCTGAGACAAGACTCGTGGCCGCAAAAAGTCGCACAGGCCGCGTGTTCGACACTTCTGATTTAAAAAATGTAAAAGAGAATCGCAAAAAATACTTACTGAGAGATTAAAGATGAAAGCATTTTTTATCTGTGTTACAACCTGACCATGTTTTTGGTATTCTTATGAACAGGACAGGCTTGTTAACTAACAATATATATTCGAAAATTAATTGAAAAATATGTTTTACTTTCAAAAACAATATTAGAGACAATGTTTACCTATATGATAAAGAGATTTAGTTGCTTTTTAAACACTATAAAACTATTAAGTAAATAATATAATATAAAGTAGTCTAATACAATGTCAATAACTCAGAAGATATTTAAAAGTTATAAATATAAATGAAATTATTTTATCAAAAATTAATAAAAATATAAACAGATATGGGATGTTTTTCATTTGTTTTCAGTGTATGTTCAAAAAAAAATTGAGAGTATTTTATAATCACATTCTCTCAGAATATTGTTATTTCTCGTGGTTTTTAAAAAATTTAGACTGTTAAAATGTTTTTAATTTTAGTTAAAAAACTTATAAAAGACAAAAAAATTGCTTAGTTTCATTTAAAAGACATTTTTTCTGCTAAAATTTAATAATAGGGTTAAAATATCTCTAAATATCTTTTCTAAATGCAAACTGTGTTAAACGAAAAAATACCACACACATTATTAAATATTATAATCTTATAAAACATTATTATCACAATAAATATTTATTTAACTAAAGTTATATATTGTTTTTATTAATTTTTTATTATTTTTATTAATTTTTTATTATTTTAATTAATTTTTAATTTAATCAAAGTATAAATAAAAAAAAATGTACAATCCCCATGGTACGAAGTATATTGAGTTGTATCTTTATATCCGAGATTCTATGTGTAGAAACTTATCAAATGACCGTAGGCGGGCTTCTTACTCATTATTGCGGTCCTAAGAATCTACAAGAAAATATGCATATCTCAAGAGTGGCAATTGAAAGAGCAGATAAAACATTGGAATGTAGTATGACACCTGGCGTGTTCAATGTCAATGAGAAAAAAGATTCTATATCAGCTGTGGTGGATTATAGTGCAGTAAAATCTATGTTTTTCACTGAGCTGACAAATGAACCCAGCTCTATTGTCAAGCTGATAAGCCATCATACTTCTTTTATAAATGAGAATGATTCTAAGATCTATGAAAGTTTACTAACTTTGAGTGAAGAAGATGAATTTGGATTTACTGGATACAAAAATAGTATAACTGTTCTTAAGAATCTGCTTGGGAAGACTATTATCAATTGTACTAAAGGATTCCCTAACGGTGTAGAAGGTCTTAAAGAAAAACTCTCTAAACTAAGGATAAGTGAAAGAGATATAAATAAGTTTGACTTCCTGGCATTTTTTTATTCTTTTTTTGATCTCTATAGATGTTGTAAGAGTTTCTTCTTAAATGAAAAATTTGACGTAAACGACATTGATAATGCTTTTGAGACATTCATGATGTTTTTTATGAACAAAGTGGCCAGGAAAGATCATCCAATAAGCATGGAAGATCTCTTAAAAGAAGATTACATAAAAGCTCTTGACTGTGCTAAGGATTTTACAAAGCTATGTGAATTTTCTAAAGTATTCGACAAGGATGTTTATAACATTATAGAAAACTATAACTATCGAGATGAAGACAAAGTTACAGTTCTCAAAGCTTTAGTGGTCAAGTTACCCTATCGTATGTACATTCCTTATTTCAGTCATACCATTCAATTACTGGATAGTAAAAATAATGTTGTTGGAGATGAAAATCTTGTTAAAACAACTGCCAATCATATAATAATCACCTTCTACACATTATCTCGAAACAGTATCAGGTATATCATGTTTAATGATGGAGATGTGGATGTTGTAATTGATATTTCGAAATTCAATCCTTTTCTTAAAGAAAAAAATGTTGTAAAAGACAATTAAAAGGGTTTCTGTAATATAAAATGTATTTACAAAGTTTAATTTTCTAAATATTTTTATAAAAAACTAGCAAAGCTATCCCATTATGAGAATGGGACTGTGATAGTTGGTTTAGTCTAATAAAACGACATTTAACAGAACTTCTTTGATAGAGCTCTATTCATGCTGAAAACTTCTATAAATGTTTTATAGAACAGATGAACACATTTTAAAAACAATTCATCCTCAATAACTGTATATATTGTGAAATAAAATATTTTTTTTATGTTTATGATTTTCTTCTTGTAGGGGTTAGAAAATATTTAAATATGTCGTTTTTAAAAAATTAGATTTGGAGCTGTTTTATAGTTTTTTGATCATAAGAGATCTTTAACCGAGACTTTGAGTAAAATGGTGCATTTTTATAAATTAGTGACATTTGATGAACATGTTAAAATTTATATGGTTATCTATTACTCATAACATACATATATAGACACCAATTAAAATTGTCTAAAAAGATGACTTTGTGTAAATTATTTAATTTTACTTTAGTGATTTGTAATTTTTTACAATCCCATTTTTTTAGGGGTTAAAATTATTTAATTTTACTTTAGTGATTTGTAATTTTTTACAATCTCATTTTTTTAGGGGTTAAAATTATTTAATTTTACTTTAGTGATTTGTAATTTTTTACAATCTCATTTTTTAGGGGTTAAAATTATTTAATTTTACTTTAGTGATTTGTAATTTTTTACAATCTCATTTTTTAGGGGTTAAAATTATTTAATTTTACTTTAGTGATTTGTAATTTTTTACAATCTCATTTTTTAGGGGTTAAAATTATTTAATTTTACTTTAGTGATTTGTAATTTTTTACAATCTCATTTTTTAGGGGTTAAAATTATTTAATTTTACTTTAGTG
>SBJO01000064.1:0-20633 GCA_015832245.1 Nosema granulosis
GTTTCATTTTTCTAAAAAATATTTTATGTTTCATTTTTCTAAAAAATATTTTATGTTTCATTTTTCTAAAAAATATTTTATGTTTCATTTTTCTAAAAAATATTTTATGTTTCATTTTTCTAAAAAATATTTTATGTTTCATTTTTCTAAAAAGTTTGGGATTAAATAAATTACCAATCTTTTATTTTATTTTTATGTTTCATATTTTTATAAAAAATATCCCTGCATGTTCCAAGCAATGAAATATTTAGACGATGTAGTTATGAAATGCGACACGATGGAAACACAGCTAGAGAAGCTAGATTTTGAAAATGTATTCCATCTCATGTGGGTCTATAAGAACATCCCATACATTCTGAAACATTCTGAACAGAAGATGGAGGAGATTGTGCAGGACTTGGAGAAAATCGTAATCTCAGACTTCTACCCAGCAGGAATCATCCTACAGTACCTAAACCAGTTGATATATCGGATATACAACATTAAAGATAATGACGAGGAGCTTGTATTCCTCAAAGATCGATGTGGATACAACAATGAAGAACAAGAAGAAGAATTGAGTGGGCTCAAGAAGCATATTCTGAGCCTTTGCAAGCCAATAGTAGGACTGCATACGAAAGAGGTTGTTGATATTATGGCCTATTCCTACGAAGTAGATGGAAATGAGGATTTTGATAATTTATTTAAGATTTTCAAAGGAAGCAATGACATTCTAATAGAGCTGCATCTACACAAAGTGAGAATTAATAGAAAGAGAAATAATAAAAAGCATCCTAAACATGAACATCAGAAGATTGAAGAAACCAAACTAGAGCTTGATTTTAAGAGTGATGATTTGGGCATCACAGAGGATATGGAGAGATTGAATATCAAAACAGATGAGTCTAAAAAAGAGGGGGGTAGCATCGGAGACAGCAAACCTTTTCAGTGCTCCGAAAAGGACCATCTCAAACAAGCTAAAGATTTACTACTTAGCTTCGACAACCCTTCTTTGAAGTTTTATATAGAAAACCTGGCTTTGTATCTTAGCTTGGAGTATGACGAAGAAATATTCGTAAAATTTATAAACTTCACCACGGGAGGATACAAAAGCATCTGTGCCAACAAGATCTTTAGACTCACAGAAGTTCCTGAAGAGAAACTGTGTTGTCTTATTTCAAGCATGGAGAATGTAGAAAAGGATATTCTAAGGGCTGAGAATTTGTTGATCAATTCACATACCTTTAAAATGTTTGTGGATTGGTGTATTTCTTCCTCCAAAGGGATTTCTATAGCTTTAGTTTCGGACTATGTTGATATTTCCAAGTGTTTCATTCTTTTTTTAAGAAAATACAGGCATATTTCTATGTTTAAGATCTTTAAGATGCTGTGGGATTGTAATGTTGTGAAGATTGATGAGCAGATTAAGCTTAATTTGATTACCGTTATTTCTGAAATATTTGATATTTTTCTGGATGAAAATTCTACCAAGAAGTCTACTGAGGAATCGTTGGATAGAATAGATAGCTTTTTTAAGGATCCTGTAGATATCAAAGCCACTCTTAAGGAGGTGGTCTCTGAGATGTCCTCCACACACATTTATAGAAAATCTTTTGTCCACCACCTAGCAATTCTCAGGCATTTCGACCAGGAGGTTAAAGATGCAGCCATCGAAAGGATGCTTGGTGACACTGGTCTTGATTGGAGATATCGGACGAATCTTCTCGAGAGCTGTTTTAAGAATCACAAGATGCTGGGGATAGATTGTTATAAGTTTTTAGATGTATTTACCAAAGACAAAGTATTCTACGTACGAATGAAGGCAAAAGAAATTAAAGACAGGCTTGAAACGAAGTAGAATAAAAAATTATGAAACATAGTTTAATGAAATATATTTAGTTTTTGGGTTGTTTTATATCTTATCGTAGGAGTGTTGTTTAGATGTACATTTTTTAATACAACACTTTTTTAATATGGGTCGTCTTTTAAACTAGGGCTCGGGTGAAAAATGAGTTTGAAAAATAAAAGATTTTTTCCCTATAAATTTATAGTGTAAACGAATCCAAATGCTTTATATTGGGTTAATATTTTACACCAATGCTGCTTTATTTTACTTTCACTTCGCAATACACCATTAACCCCCTTTTAAATTTACCCCTCAACGTATCTTTTCTCCACTATCTCTTTTGTAAAAGTAATATTTTAACTTTTTTTATACACAACACTTTTTCACTTTTAAATTTTTAATTAAGATCTTATTTCAAATTTATAGATTCTGCAATAGATTTGAAATCAAAAATCTTCTTGGGCTTCACCAATGAACACTTTTTTAGATCTCCAAGCGATCCTTCGAATATCAAACCTTTTTTATCGTAGAATTCCAATAAACTTCGCCACATCTCATGCTTAACAAGCGTAGATGGGTTTCCTATTATGATCAGACCATGCTTTGCTCTTGTAAGTGCCACATTCATTCGTCTCTTGTCTCCAACAAAGCCTATGCCCTGGTATAGATTTGATCTCACGAGACTAACTATGATAAAGTCTTTCTCTCGGCCTTGGAAGCCATCCACATTGCTGATCTCTAGATTCCCTGGTTCACTCCCAAATATACGATTGAGAATGTGGGACCTCTGTCCTTCGTATGGTGTGATGACTCCTATTTGATTCTCAGTGATTCCAGATTTGAATAGGTGTCGAATTATACTCTCACAGTACAAAGCTTCCATCTGGTTGATAAAAGAAGTTCCACTGGCACTGACTTCTTCCTTGCCATAGCAAGTGTAGAAGAAATTGAGTGGAATCCCAAGATTGAACTTGTAGAAGGTTCTCTCCCCAGTTTGCAGTTCTCCATTGTAGAAAGTTTCAGAAGGCCACTCACAGAGATCAGGATGCATTCTATACTGCAGAGAAAGAATATAAGGACTTACACCCACAGAAAGCAATCTCTCAAAGAGACTCTGTTTAAAGCCACTTTTTGCAACCTTTTTAGAAAGTATCGTAGGACCTAGCTGTTTGTGGTCACCCACTAAGACAAGCTTTGTACAGCCATAAACCAATGGAATTATATTGAGAGGCTCTGTAGATTGCACAGCCTCGTCTACCAGCACACAAGAAAACTTCATTTTGTTGAATAGCTTTTGTCCAGCAGTTACACAGGTGCATGTGATGACCTCAGCCTGGGACAGAAGAACCCTCTTTAGATTGTCATTCTCTTCATCACTGATATCATCTACACTGCTGTACTTGTTGATCTCCTGAAGTTCTCTTAAATTCTCATGGAGAGATAGGAAGTTTACATCTGACTGTGTGTATTCTCTTCTCCTACTCATAACTCGTAGTACTCTCAGGCCTGTCTTGTGGATCTTCAAAGTAAGTTGGTCTACTGCCGTATTCGATGGAGCAACCACCAACACCTTCCCTTTGAATTTCTTAACATAGTTGTAAACAATCGAAGCAGAAACCAACGTCTTTCCTGTCCCAGGAGGACCTTGTACAAGTGTAACCTTCCTACTTAGAGCTGCCTTTACAGCAGTCTCTTGGAATTTATTCAGTCTGGGTAGGTTTGGGCTCATTAAAATGTCATCTACATTCTTAATATGTTCTTTTTTACCTTTCAAAATATATTCAAAAATCGAAACATCGTCTCCTGCAGTCTTTGGTTTCTTTTTGTACGTCGAATGGAGCTTGTTCAGAGCCCACAGCATTCTCTCATAGCACACTCCTCTCCAGATGTACTCTACTGTATACCCACTTCTTGGGTACTCTCCGGGGACATCTACTTCAAACTTAAGCTCTTCTGTAAAGCTATCATTCGATATAAAGCCTGTAATCACCAGCCCACTCTTGTGGGTCAGTTTGATTTCATCTCCTACGTTTATTTTGAGATCTGCATCTGCCCGGTGGAAATAAAAATAACCGTATTTCATATTCTCCCAACGGACTACTACGTTGCATTGCTTGAGACTCTCTTTGATTTCCTTCTCTTTCTTGCACTCTGCGTTGATAAGTGCACTGAATATTTCTACATACTCGTCTGCCTCGAACTTGGGCTTGACACACGGAAGGACGTATGAGCACTTCTCCTCGATCTCAGTCATCTGCTGCTTCGTGAGCCTCTTTGCATTCTCCACAGAAGGACAATCGATAATCGTCAAGCACCTCTCTTCAATAATACTGCAGGCTTCTGGCATACAGCCTCTGCAGTAGATCTTGTCCTCGGTATTCTTACATAGCTTGAACAGATTGTCTTCTCCACACTTTGTACATACAATTTCTGTATTGTCTATCTTTATGGTTTTATGCTTGGTTTTCACCATGTGAAAAACTATATGAGAGATAGAAGAAGAGCTTCTAGAATTGCAGAAGTATTTGTTGCAATTTGTACATTCTACTAGACAAGTAGGAAGTTCACAGTAATTACATTTCATGGGGGTAATTGAAAAAATCAAGAAATTAAAAGCCCAATTTTTTAATAACTTTTAGTAAATTTTTAGTAAATTTTTAAATTCTTACATTTTGTTGAATGAAAACAAGACATTGAATTTTTTAACAATTTTTTTAACAATTTTTTTTAACAATTTTTTTAACAATTTTTTAACAATTTTTTTTAACAATTTTTCACTATATTGCTGCCCATGAAGAAAGTTATTTTAAACAACTTGAACTATCTTTATAAAGTAGCTTTATCCTTGAAGAGATTAGAAATCCACACTAGAATCCTCCACAGGATGGTAATTTTGTCTAAAAAATATTTGGTAAAAATCCCAAAGAAAATTAAAAGGTCTTTTTGCAAGAAATGCTACACGTTTCTGATTCCCACAGTGTTTTGCAAAACGAGAGTAAAAATAGAAAAAAAAATGAAAATTTTTGAAGTTGTTTGTAGATGTGGAGAGGCTAAGAGATTTATTTTGTGAGATTAAAAATGGGATTTATAAATGGAAATTTATTTTGCGGCAATTAAAAGAATTTCTCACCTTTATACTCTTCAATTGGTTTTTTGTTTCTTTTTAAATATTTATAGCCGAAATAAAGAACCAAATTCAAGAAAGGTCCCAAAGCACAGAGTATCCAAAAATAAAGCACTCCCGACTTGTCTTGCCAGGGCACTTTCACATTCATTCCCCATAAACCAGCTATTGTCTGGCATGGGAGGAAGACAAAGGTTATCTGTGTAAATCTATTCATAGCTTTATTCATTAAGTTGGCCTCTCTTGACTGTTCCATATCAACGAGAGCCAGGAATAGATCTTGTGATCGTTCGAGGATCTCGTTGTACTCCATTGCTAGCTTCTCTTGCCTCTTAAAGTCTACGTAGCAGTCTTGGAGGAGATCTAGTACGTTTTTTTGGATCTTCCCATTTGTTTTACGTAGATTTTCTAGAATGACTATTTTGGGTCTTATGAACTGTCTGAAGTTGTACAGTTGGTAGACCATTTCGAAGTTGTGCTTGAGGTTGTCTGTCATTTCGTAGTTGATGTTTCTCGAGATAGCTTTCTGGGCGGTACTCTCTGGCTTAACATTCTCCAAGACATACTTGACATCTTGGAGGAATTCTATTATAATCGAGTAGAAGACCCAGTCTGGGTACAGCGTAGTGTACTGGGAGATGGTGGAAAGGAAGTTTAGAATGTCTTTGATGCCACTCCAATGTTTGTCATGCGTCGTGATGATGAAATTTTTGAAAATGAGAATGTTGAAATCAATATCTTCTGTACTCAAATCACACGTGCTTAGTAGCTTCATAGAAATAAAAATATAATTCTTAAAAAACTCAAGCTTTTCTTCTGTATTCTTCTCTCGTATGTCAATTAGTGTTATGTCATGCACACCAAACTTGTTGCTGAGCATCTCAAGATCAGATTCAGAGGGATTAAAGATGTTTATCCAGTAGAATTTGTTGTTTAAAATCTCTGGATCACAGAAAATATTGTCTGATTCTATAAGTGATGTCTCTTTGGAGTAGAAAATGTATTTCAGTCCTTTGAGATTTCTATATTTACAAAAGTCTACCACTCTACTGGTCGATCTTTTGTACTGGTCTATGTCCTCATCGAGAACTGTGTTGTACTGGTCGTATCCTACATTATACAGCATCCTGTAGATATTCTGGTTGTTCTTTCCCTTCTTCATCTTTCTGTAAATCGTAATAATCTCATAAATTACATCTAAATTGTGTTCCTTTATAACACTACGCCCCATCTAGGACAAAAAAAATTACAATTTAAATATTTTTTAGATCTCTTCGATCAAAATATAAAAAGGGGATAAGTAGAGAATGTCATTCTGTGGTACTCAGAGGACCCCAGAATCTTTAAGAATTAATAATAAATATATTTGTGAGGCAACATATAGAAACATTCCATTTTGTAACTTTTTCAACCTCTTTGTGATTGTTCTTATTTACTTTTGATAAAAATACAAATGAAATAAACAAACATTAGTCATGACATTTCATTTCTATATCTAAAATAGGCAACTGAAAATATTCCAGAGTATTTTTTGTGTATAAAAGAGTAAGTTTTTATTATAACATGAAGTCTGTCTCTGTTATTTTGCTTGCATGCACATTCATACTTACAAATTGTCAAAAAGGAAAAAAGAGTACTAAATCTTGTAGAGAACCATCTGATAGTACTATGAGAGGTGTTGTAAAATTCCGTCCTACTTTTATGAACCATGGAAATGAAAGACTTATCTTTCAAGGAGATTTAAAAAAAACTTCAAGATGTCGTGAAAGTAAAGCCTTTAGTTGTGATGATTTTGAAACAAAAAGAAGAACAAGATTTAAGACCAACCTACACTCCGATTCATGTTCCGATTCACGCTTCGACTCATACACTTATTCATGTTCAGATACATGTTCAGACACAAGCTCAGACACATGTTCAGACACATGTTCAGACACATGTTCAGATACATGTTCAGATACATGTTCAGACACATGTTCAGATCAATCACCATGTGAAACTTCTCCCTGTGAACCCCATTTTAATTCCCTTAAATTTGAAACCATCTGTAAGAATGGAGATAGTTTGTGTACAGATTTGATTGAAAATACTTTTAATCATCTAGAAACTCTCTTGAGAACCATTCCAAACTTTAAAACGAGTCTTACTAATATTATTAACAACAATCTTTCGAATGTTTTTAAAGATGTAAGTAATTATATACCAGCTACTTCTGGAGAATCAAATCTAAACAGTTTAATTAATGAAATTGTAGAAGGTGGTTGTAAAATTTCCGATAATGACAAGAAAAAGCTGAAAGATGCTCGAGTAGAAGCACTTAAAGCCATTTCTACACGTGTAACGGAGCTTATGAACAAAGAATCCAAGATCATTTTAGAAAAGGTCCAGTGTCTTGGTTGTAGAGAACTGCTTAACTTCATTAAAACAAAACCAACATCCTTGGCTACATCTTCAATTTTGATCAAATCCAATGAATCTATCAACAAGCATTTAAATGAAATGATAAGGAAACAGAAAGAAGTTTTGATTGCAGAAGCTAAAAGAGGGAACTGTGTGAATTCTAATAAATATCTTGCTGTTTTAGATAATATCAAGAACAGTATAATGGCATCTATAACTAGTGATTTGGATGATCTGTCGCAGGAAGGTAATGAATCGGCAGAGTCAATCGAAAGTGAATTTGAAGATGCTGTCGAATCCTATAAAACTGTTATTGATGAGATACTAAAGTCGTACAATACTTCTACTATTAAGTTTTTTTGGATTTTTAATGAATAAATGTGATTTTTGGTAAAAGTATCTTTGTGAAATGTTATAATATAATAAAAGAGACTAAAATATAAACCTTATACATTTATTTTTATTTTTATATATGACTCATTTTATTTTCATTGTCAAGGTTTTATCAGTCATTCTTCTTAAGCGTGAAAATTTCCTTCAAATTACGGCTCCGTGATATTTTTCATCATAATTTTTTTAATGTTCACACAAAAACATCTAATGTGAACAAAATTCTTATTTTTATATACTTTAAAAATCACGAAAGATTTTTACACTTATAAAATTTAAAATAAACCCCTTTTAGTATAAAAATAAAATAAGAGACGAAAAATTTGGCTGAGGATCATAATAAAGAATAAAATAAGAATCAAAGAAAACTTGCTGTCGTAGAGCTCACTCTGAAACACAAGTCACTATGATCTCAGACCTGATATCACATTATGTAACTATGTTTAAGAGTAAACTATATAAGGATCTTGCTCGATACAAATATGTCCGATTCTAATAAAAGCTTAGTTGACAATATTAACAAAAATTAGAAAAGGAAAAAGGTATTATTTATATAAAAATTTAGTGCTTCCGATCTAAATGAATTGTGAGCTACTTATACTTACAGAGATAAGGTTGAAGGTTATTTTATTCTTGAATATGAAACTCACCAAGAATAAGAGTTCTTTTAACTTTAAAACCCTCTCTTATCTATTTGGGTACAAGTTTCAGTCTTCATATAGACGGAACCTATAAACTAAACATGTATGGGTTCCCGGTTATAGTGATAGAAATTTCTGATTTTAATAGAAAGTTTTATTGTTCGGCTATTTGTATTACAGAATATTAAGACACCGAAACCTATATATGGATTTTCAAACAAATTTTATCAAACAACTTTGTATCGACAGATTTAAACCTTACAAAAATTTTATTGCTGATAATGCCAGGCAGATTTCAAAAGCGGTTTCAGAATGCAAGAGTGATTCTCTAAGAACAAATTGCTAAACGCATATCAGCAGATTGATTCAGTCGTTGCTACCTAGGCTGCCTGAAGAATTTAGTTAGGGAGGATATAAAAAAAGAAACATACTACCATCAATAACCAACAAAGAACTGTTTTTTGAAGCCTTGAAACTACTTTTCAAAAATATAACCTTTTGAAAAAAACATCTTTTTTCATTCAATTCAGATCTTTGTATGTAGAAAAGAAAACAATGGAAATTGGTACAAGGGATTCGATCCTATAAATCCTAGTACTAATAATATAGTGGAAAGATTAAATCATACTATTAAGGACAAAACAAGGCTTTACAGATTTTTAATAACTAGCATGGAGATTCTTAAAGATTTTTTAAGTGTGCTCCATCATTATCCACAGTTCTTTATACAAGAGAAGATTTTTCAGATGATGTGTTTGGATTTACTCTCATAAAATATATAAAATCTAAAAAAAATATTTTATGTGGGAAAAAAGATGATATTATTGTCGTAGGGAAATGTCAAACATCTCATTGATAAACTAATATCACTTCTGATCTCTCCATCAGTTAATATATCAGGGGGAAAGATATAAATACAACCCCAATCCGAGGGGGATGCTTGAACAATCTAATAAAGGTCTTGACAATTATTACTTTGGAATTCGCAAAGAGTTATTTTTTTACAAAAACGAATACGTTTAGACTATTTTTGATTTCTACAGCTGTTTTTCTTTTCTTACTGTATCAAAAGTCGTAGAAAATTTAAAAGATATTATTTGCTCATGTTACTGTTTTACCAAGAAAATAAATGTAAACATGTATACACCTTCCTAAATAACATTAAAAGACTCGATTTAATTGAATTGCCATTGTTGGGACTAGCTCCAGTGTTAAGATAAATGATAGATGACATTTAATTAATCATGACATCTTTGACAGGTGTCTATAAATATTCGTTAATTAAATAAACCCATGTTTTAGCTCCAACCATATTTATGTTTACAACATCTATATTTTACACTTTTCTTTGTTAATGGACCAAAACTTATTTTTTTATTTATAGTTGTTGGAATTGGTCATATCAAACATATTTATTTAGGGGTTCAAATGCTTATATATTTGTACGATAGGAGTTGATCAATAGGATTCCACATTGATATATTGATATCAGTGTTTCAAAAAAAAACAAACAAATAACAAACACTACTATTGTATACTCTCTCTATAAACCTCTATAATCTATTCAATTCTTCTATAGCCATATTCCAACAATAGTTTTTTAAAAACTTATGAATAAAAAAATCACGACCTTTTCCAAATGAGTAAAAACAGTACTAAAAATAAGCGAAGTCTCGGATATCAACATAAATGATCAATCAAAAGATTTTTGAAAAAGTTTATGTGTTTTGAAGATTTTACATGAATTGCGAAAAAGGTTCAAAAACATGCAAAAACGAAGTTTTTAGATTTTTTAACCTCTAAAATAAAAAAGCAGTAAATTTTTATTGAGTATCACATAGAAGATATAAACGGTTAGAAACAATTTACCGTCAACCCTGTAAATAACGAATACTCACGGTGACTTTTTTTCAATGTTCGTTATTTTTTAATAACGAACAACACTATTTTTCAAAAAAACTCATTAAACAATTGTTTTTTGATTAATTTTATATAGAATGTTTTTAAATACATACTTTATATTTTTCTTAGAACGCCAAGAAGTGTATTGAATTTTTAGGGAACTTGGCTTCAACGTCATTTTTAAGAATAAAAGCTATTTAGCATTTCCGGGCAGCTATCAGCTAAATACAGCTCGATATCATTCAAGGGATCATAAAAATCTAGATTAGTAAGTCTTGTCCTGTTTAAAGCTTAGCTTTCTGATTTGCTTGAACTTTCATGATCGGAATCCTTGTTATTGTCTTTTTCAGAATGTTCAATCTCACTCTGTAATTCAACCATAAGTTCTTCTTCCGTTAAACTTTCCGGATAACAAGAGTAAGTGCTGGTATCTTTGCTTAACTAAAGACATCGAAAAAAATGTCTTAAAGATACAATAAAAAGTTTTCAAGGGATTTTCTATAGCAATTGACAATGGATTCAGTCGAAACTTGATACCACGAATTAATAATTAATAGCAGGACATCTAGTATTTTGAACTTTTTAATGATATTATTGATATTTTTATGTAGAATCCAAATCATACTCAACTTATTATTAAATTTTCTTTTGTAAATTGATTTAAATGATTTGATTATCCCCTGATCTAATGGTTGTATTCGCGAAGTTAAGTTTGGTTGTAAAAATTACAGCTCTATCTATATTGCTATATTATATGGGATAAATTGGAGCATTATCGAGTGTCAAAAGAATTTTCTTGTTATTTTTGCAAAGTTAAGTTTGGTTGTAAAAATCACAGCTCTATCTATATTGCTATATTATATGGGATAAATTGGAGCATTATCGAGTGTCAAAAGAATTTTCTTGTTATTTTTGCAAAGTTAAGTTTGTTTGGAAAAATTACAGCTCTATCTATATTGCTATATTATATGGGATAAATTGGAGCATTATCGAGTGTCAAAAGAATTTTCTTGTATAGTTTTGATCATTTTGTCATTCAAATCCTTAATCCATTTGCACAAAATCTCAACTCGCATCCATTTCTTCATATTGTGCTCGTAAGTTATTTCCAGTTTATAAAAATCCAGGTTTTTAAATCCTCTTGGACTCTTAACTTTACCAATCAGAAGCAGACAACTTTTCACCAGACATACTAATGCAGAATAACAACTTAACACACTCATTGCTAAAATTTCTGCTATTTTGGTCTTCCTCAGCATGACAAAGAGTTCTATTAGGCGAGCATTAAAAAAAAGACTGGTCACATCGCAATTCTAAATGTCTGCAGGTTTATAAAATTCGATTTCATCGGAGTAAACTCGTTTAAAATCTTCAATTATATTTATATTTACCATGCCGGATTCGCCCGAAACCACCGTTGAACTAATTTGATGTCTTTTTTAAACACTGTAAGCCAGCCAGAAAAACAAGATAAATTTTATATTTCACAGATCGAGGCCTTTTCTAAGGTCTTATCTTGTAAGTTTGAATCTTGAATAGTGATCAAGCGTCTTTTTTTTGACACAACCCACTCAAAAAGCTTATCATCCAGATTTTTATTTTGAAATTTCCGACAAGATTTGTAGAAATTTCGTTTTTATTTTCTTCGATGTTTTCTTTGTTTTTTATAATCCCATTAAGTGTACCCAAAGGAAGATTAAATTTCTCTGCCAAATTTCTAATCATGAGAGATGGATTTATTCTGTGAAAATCAAGGATCTCAACTTTTTCCACCAGTGTCAATCTTTTTATAGTTTTTTTCTTCTTTGTTGGACATTGAGGATTTAAAAAATAATAAAAATATATACAATTTTTTAAAAATAAAATGTTCGTTATTAAAAAATAAGTTTGTTCTTTATTTACAAGTCGATGGTTTACATTAAATCAACTATATGTTAATAAAAACCTTTAAATGTTCGTTATAGACAGGGTTGACTGTATTTTTTTTGTAGGCCATCATCGAAAGAAGACCCGAAAAGTAATTGTATAGTTTTCGAACCCTTTATTTTTTAGCGTAATATACAATTATATTAATCACAAAAAAATTTAATGCCTCAAATTCCTCTCAAAAAAACCACTTTCAAGGGTTTTATTTCCGTTCACACGTTCTTGTGTATATTTTCTTATTTGTTCTCGGGTTTCTAATGATCTTCTAGCCTTTTCATCGGCTAGCCTGAAAAAAAGGGCTCTCTGATCTCTTATTTCCCTTTCTTTAAGTGCTTGTGTTTCTAAATTTAAACTTGATTGTGCTTTCTCATCAGGTTTCTCATCAGGCTTTTGATCAGGCTTTTGATCAGGGTTCTCATCGGGGTTCTCATCAGGGTTCTCATCAGGGTTCTCATCAGGGTTCTCATCGGGGTTCTCATCGGGGTTCTCATCAGGGTTCTCATCGGGGTTCTCATCGGGGTTCTCATCAGGTTTCTCATCAGGTTTCTCATCGGGTTTCTCATCAGGGTTCTCATCGGGGTTCTCATCGGGGTTCTCATCAGGTTTCTCATCAGGGTTCTCATCGGGGTTCTCATCAGGTTTCTCATCGGGGTTCTCATCAGGGTTCTCATCGGGGTTCTCATCGGGGTTCTCATCGGGGTTCTCATCAGGTTTCTCATCGGGGTTCTCATCAGGGTTCTCATCGGGGTTCTCATCAGGGTTCTCATCAGGGTTCTCATCGGGTTTCTCATCGGGTTTCTCATCAGGCTTTTGATCAGGCTTTTGATCAGGCTTTTGATCATATATTTTACTTCCAAATATATAAAAATTTATGACTGAGTTATATGATTCTTGAAGCTTTTTGATATTCTCTTTTTGAAAGTTGAATATTTTTAGGAAAGCCTCTTTAATTGCAGTGTTATATAGTTCATTATTAGTAGACAATTTTCCTAAATTTGTATTTAAACATGATTTTATATCTTTTTTTAGATTATCTAATTCAGTAAGATAAATTGGAAGCTTCTCACATTTATTTTTAGTACATTCCGATTTTAGGATGTCTCTCTGCTTAATTAACATTTTATCTAGGCACGTGTTGATATATTTATCAGAGTTGGCTAAAATTGCGCTAACAGAAATATCTGTTGGACTCAATATAAGATTTGGTAATAGATCCTTGAAACTTTTATTTAGAACCTTTTCTATTATATTCGTAGATTCTTCATTTATAAGATTACCTACATCACTATAAATGGTGTTGAGTGCATTCAATCGTGCATCTCTGAGTCTTTTCTTATCATTATCGGAAATACTGCAACTATCATTTACAATTCTATCGATTAATTTGTCAAGATCATCTTTTCCACAAGTAAACGGTATATATTGGCTTATATTACTAAACACAATTGGTAGGTTATTTACGATAATATTTGATATTTGATCTGTAAGATTTTTTTCGTTTTCTAAAAGATCTTCAAGATGTTCAAAAGTACTGTTGGTTAGCTCTTTGCACAATTTATTTGCCTTTCTACATACGTTATTAAATTTATTAATATCAAAATGTATACCACAGTGTGAATTATTGCATGGAGATGGTTCAAAACATGCATTAGAGCAAGGTTTTTTATAAGATATACAATCACAACTGCTAGACAACCCATTATTAGAACCACTTGAAGAATCTATGTATCCCTTTTTTGAGTTTAAATAACATTTATTATATCTAGAAAATTTACGGTGGAACTGAATTCCTTCTTCAGTATCACATGCTTTTTTAAAAGGCCTTCCATTGATTCTGGTACAATTTGTAAGTATAAGTGTTGATAGAAATAGTATAAACGAGAAAATTTTCATAAGTGTATATTTGTGTTTTTTTTTCTATGAATAAAAAAAATCGAAACTAATATATATTTCCTTTTTTGAATAAAAAAATGACTATTGTCTATGTAATGTTTAGCACCATATATGTATAGAGTGAATTTTTAAGTATTTTAAGAAAGCAATAAAATTATGTAACGACCAATCATAATCAACAAACAAAATATAATAAATCACAGCTTTTGATTATATACTAAGTTAGTCTCCGTTTAGAAGAAAAATAAGTTTATAAAATCATAAAATTTAAATTTTATGTCTTAAACGAGCAAACATTCACAGCAGCTTTACTGCTTGAATACCAAGACTCTTATAGTTTTTGCTTAATAAAAATTGATTTATATTTACACTAAATTTAATATTTATGTGTTTATATTCATGGGGTCCCCAAAGCCGAAATATTTTTTTTAACCCACTTTTTTGAACAATAAATACAACTTTCAAACATTTAATTTAATTGTGTTTACAGACCATTTAAAAGGTCTATAATCAATATCAACCCTTCTCTGTGCCAATTCACCAACCTTTCAATCTTAAAATCCTGATCAATATCTTTTTTTCTTTCTTTTTGTTTCACCTTCATTTAAAAGCCTAGCTAATTCAATGTTATTGTCTTGTTGAATTTCTAAAATCTTATAGACAATCTCAAAAAATTAGGATTCGTTTTATCAGCGGAGCTGTTAAGTTTTGAATTTAAGTCTTTAGCGGCGTTATTTGTTCCGCCTCTAAAGATGCAATATTGAAATCAAATTGCTCTGTTGAAGAAAGGTCTTGTATTTGTTATCCAATTAGTTAAAACATATTCAAAAAATGCGTAACTTGGATCACATCTAAGTCTTCTCTGGGATTGGATATAATTCCAACATTCATTAACAGATTCCACGGGAATTAAAGCTGGTTGGGTCAAATTCGGACATTTCCCAAGATATGTCGATTTAAAAAAAATAGAAAATGAAAAAATTACAAAAAAAATAGAAAATTATAGTAAAATAAAAAATATTAAATTTAATATTCACCGGGAGAATCAACTAGACGATTTTTTAACAGAATAAGTAGATTGTTAAAGCAGGACGATTTTAAACACACGCATAAAGGCAAACACATATAAATTCTTCAAAAAATCTTCAAATGTACAATTTTGTGTTTTTAACTTTTTCTTTGCGTGTTCCCAGCAGCTTTCAATTGTCTGTGTGTGTAAAGAGGAATCTTCTGGGTTTAAGAAATTCAAGCTATGGTTTACTGTGAGTATAAGGAATGGTCAGCAAGTTTTCCATATGCAGCCCAACAATCAGTACGAATAATAGTATTTTGCAAAACATGGGATAATATTAAAGGAATGATTGTATCATCGCTACGATCGTGTAAAACAAAAAATCGGATATTTTAACCCTCTCTTTCTACGAGACCCAGAACCCATTTTTGAGGTCTTATTCTGTCTCTGTTATACTTTCTTCTGAAGGAAAGGGATTTATCTATCTCAACACCTTTTTATTTCCCTGATCATCTTTATCCAATCAGATACAGTTTTTTTGATTTTTCAAGATCATATACTGCATCATTTTGCAATCCGTTCCTGCAAAAACTTGTATGGTTTTGAAAATTTTCATCATAGGCGATTAAAAACCTTAAAAAATAGAACCTATACCTGCCGTTTTCTCTTTTCTACAGGTTTTACAAAACCACATATATCCCTCTACTTAGCCTGTTTTTCTTTATTAAGACCATTTCATGTCCCAAATATACAATACGATATATTATGAATGATATCCAAGTGTGCAAAATATTCCACTTTTTCTATGCTAGTTTCGTTTCCAAAATTTGCAGACACCTATCGTTAAACTTAGCACTTAGCACCTCTGAGTTAGGTTTTATGCATCTAGATAAGGATTTTCGTCTTTCTCTCCTGCTCATAAGGAGGTTCCTTTAAAAAATTTAAATCGACATATATTGGGAAATGTTAAAAAATTCAACTGTTTCTCGGAAATTAGAGTTCTCGTTATATCTAGCTGATAGTCCTAGTTTAGTTATTTCCCCCAAAGTGCTTGTCCGAAATGAAATAGACAACCTGCAACCCCGCTGTATTAGGGAAACTTCTCTGAATGGTATTAAATGCTCTGCCTCAAAAACAATCAAAATCTTTTCTGGTACTATGATGATATTGTATCTACTTAAAGATAGATATAATGGCGTTTAATAATGCATATATGTTGCGGCTGTTTTATTTTCTAAAAAACAATAGAAAAGAGGAAACGTATTACTGGGAAATTAAGTACCTGCTGTCTTCCTCTGTTGTCGTTGTACATATAAAACTATTTACTGGAAAACATGTTTATTCATAATTTTTTGCTTAAATATTTACACCTGTAACAAATGTTTCAGATGTAGGTTTCTTTCTTTGATCTTCTGTTTTATTGGTTTCTCCTTTATGATCAGAGTCAGGATGTATGACATCCAACACGTATAATTGCTAAATTCGCATATATAATGTATAGCTGAAAAAATACAAGATCACATTTAAAAGTGCTGTCCATTGACAATTTAAGATTAGGCAACCTACAAAACCTGGAGATAAATGTCAAACCTCCAAGAATAATTATTTTTCACTAAATAAATCACTATACACTAACATGTTCGAGCCATTTGGTAAGTAAAATCGTCAAAGTTGAGTTCAACCCTACTAAGTAGAGCAGAAAATCTTGTTTGAGCTATATATCTGTAACCAATACTTTTCATTGAATCGAACGAAGGAAACTAACTGGTTATTCTATTTCACCAAGGTATTCATCTTTTAATTCTCTTTTCGTCTCATTAAATGTATCATTTGCACTGATGAAACGTCTAGAACATATCCTAATTTTTATCAATGATTTTAGTCGTAATTTATAGATTGTGGCATAATAATCAGTATGATTATATATTTCTTCATCCACTATGATATCATTGACAACTCTAAGGTTGATATTACAATGCCCATATGAGCATGTCCAGTACCATCTACCACTGCCTACCTTCTTATTCATATGAAAAACTTAGGCAAGGTGCTTCCTTTATTTTCTTGAATCCGAAAAATTGAAGTCATTCTTGAGAGGTAAAAAATTATTTCGAGGGTTTGGGATTCTGAAATTTTAGGAGAGAACCTCTAAATACACCTTTTAAATAATAAAAGAACTTCTTGCAATTGTCTAAATTTCTAAAATATATAAAAGATTAATTAAAATGTTAGATTATTTCTTATTGAAAATATTTTGATTTTGTTGCTATTTAAATAGGTTTACATTTATAATTATCAAAATAAATTAAAAAATAAATGTTTTAAATGCTATAAACAACATATTTTTTTTGAATAAACAGCGAATAGTGTATTTATAAGATTTTTGAGTGCTTACAGTAGTATATGTAAGAATTAGAAATTTATTATTTGTTGTTTTGGTTCCTGGTCTTTACCAGAATTTTGACGGTTAAACAGGTAGTGGTTTAATAAGTGTAGAACGAGGGTACTTAAGTTAAACAAAATACTAAATATCAATGTAATTGATTCACTGAATAATATTCTAAAATGATTTACATGTATGTCGTAAAACAAAAGCAAAACATGAAAAATATTTTTTATTTTTTCCACCTAAAAACGAAAGAAGCAAATGTCCACAGATATAAATTAAAAATTACATAACTACATTTTAAAATAAATTCAATTTCTTTTTGTGATTAAGTATCAAAAGATGCATTAAAAATAATTTAGATTATATATATGCTAATTTACACGTTAAATATTGACAAGGCCAAAATTACATAAGTGAAAACACTATTAATTCCACCAACATATTCTTCCATTCTCTTAAAGGGCTGGATTTGCTAGTATTTATAAAATGAATTCATTTATTTATTTAATTTATATTTTAATAAAATATTTTAAATTTACATATGAATTAAATTATATTTATATCTCATAGCTAATTATATAATATTTGGTGCGAATTGTTATTGTTTGATACTTCTTATATTAGATAAAGTTCTAATTGATCATATTCCATTTCTAAAAATTAAATTAAAATAGTTAAGATACTAATAATGAGATGGGATTCGCTTTTTAACCTGTCACTATGATGTTTGTAAAAACAATTGATCATCTTAAAAAATAATAGTATGGTTTTATAATAAATTTGTTTTTAAAAAAAAATTAATTTATAGAGATTGTATCTCGAATGTAAATTAATTACCCATGAAATTCTTAAGTGTTATATTTTTCTATTTTTACCTTATATCATGTAGAATCTCCTATGAAATAGATGTTGCTGCTTACTTTGAACATAATGTTTGGGATATACGGAATCAAAATAATAGATTAATAGCTAATCCAAATCTAGATCATATACATCTTTCATACTCTAAAGTAAGTAACGAGATCATATCTTCCGATAAAGTTAATTATGATATTGAGAATAATAAGGTATGTATGTGCCTGAACTGGCTTGGTTTTATAAATGAGATCAAACAAAATAGGACAATATTACTTCAATATGATTTTTCTGACAATAACAACACATCAACCTTTGATGTGTACATTACAAAGAGATATGCATCTTTAGAAATGGAAAATAAAGATCATGTATCATTGAAGACACTGCTAAATACATTTGATTTAGAGCAACTAAAGAAGTCTTTGTTTAGATTTCTAAAAGATCTCAAAGAAAATGTAAATATTAGTGAACTTAAAGATTTTATTACAACATCTTTTGATGTTCTGAAATATAAACTCTTCTTTTATAAAAATTACGTAGAATGTCAAGATGCAGTGTTTAAAATATATAAAGAAGTAGAACTAAACCATAGAAATCTAGAAAGCACCTTTAAAAATTTCATAGATTTATTTTGTAAAACAAAGGGCAAGTTCTTCGATGAGGTTAAAGGAAATGAGAAAATTATGTGTAGAATTTATAACGATGCTTACAAGGCTATAGCCGATGCACATAACTTCATAAATGGGTTTTCAAAAAACTTTGAAGCTATAATTCCAAAGACGATCATCTATAATCAAGTACTCTCGGAATCTGAAATTATTAACGTCTATAAATCAATTGAGATATTAATTGATATTAATTTCGAGGATTCGGAAATTATTTTATATGATGAACATGAGATTGCTTTAGAAGGGTTGCAAATTCATAAACGAATTAATAATTCAATTTTCCTGCCAGTGGAAGATATTAAAAAAAGTAAGGTTTACTATGTAGAAGTAATATGCGGAAAATCAACAACGAAAACAATTTATCTTCGTCAATACTTATAGTTGATAATAAAATATTTAATTATATAAAACTTACAAGCAATTACTTATTTTAAATATAAACATCTTTAAATCAGCTTTTTTATAAAAGAAAAATAAATATAAACAAAAAATACTCTTAACTCTTTAATTTTAACTCTTCATTCTTTACATGGCTCACATTTTTCTTCAGTATTTGGTGGATTATCGCATTTGCAAGGATCAGAACAATCTTTTTTATCGCAGGGATTGCATTCCTTTTTATAGCAACATGTTTTCTTATCGCAGTCCGTCTTATTATTAGGATCGCATTCTTTTTTATAGCAACATGTTTTATTGTCGCAGTCTGTTTTATTATTAGGATCGCATTCCTTTTTACAGCAACATGTTTTATTGTCGCAATTGCTTTCACTGCTAGATGATTTTACATTTAAATTGTTCCGTGTAGTATCCTTTCCATTTTGAGTGTTATTTGTATTCTGTTTATTTGAAGTGTGGTGATGGTGGTGGTTATCCTCTCCACTATTTTGTTGTTTTTGATTGTTATTCTTCTGATTTGAAGTGTGGTGATGATGGTGGTTATCATTTGCACCATTTCCAGTATTCTTCTTATTTGAAGTGTGGTGATGGTGGTTATCATTTGCACCATTTCCAGTATTCTGCTGATTTGAAGTGTGGTGATGATGGTGGTTATCATTTGTACCATTTCCAGCATTCTGCTTATTTGAAGTGTGGTGATGGTGGTGGTTATCCTCTCCACTATTTTGTTGTTTTTGATTGTTATTCTGCTTATTTGAAGTGTGGTGATGGTGGTTATCATTTGTACCATTTCCAGTATTCTGCTGATTTGAAGTGTGGTGATGGTGGTTATCATTTGTATCATTTCCAGCATTCTGCTTATTTGAAGTGTGGTGATGGTGGTTATCATTTGCACCATTTCCAGTATTCTGCTTATTTGAAGTGTGGTGATGATGGTGGTTATCCTCTCCACTATTTTGTTGTTTTTGATTGTTATTCTTCTGATTTGAAGTGTGGTGATGATGGTGGTTATCATTTGCACCATTTCCAGTATTCTTCTTATTTGAAGTGTGGTGATGGTGGTTATCATTTGCACCATTTCCAGTATTCTGCTGATTTGAAGTGTGGTGATGATGGTGGTTATCATTTGTACCATTTCCAGCATTCTGCTTATTTGAAGTGTGGTGATGGTGGTGGTTATCCTCTCCACTATTTTGTTGTTTTTGATTG
>SBJO01000065.1:4856-22675 GCA_015832245.1 Nosema granulosis
TAACATGATATGTCGTTTAAAAAATTAGATTTTACAATTTTTGAACAAAATGGTGCATTTTTAAAATTACTGACATGTGATGAACACGTTAAATTTGATATGGTTATCTTTTACCTATAACATGCATATACAGACACGTATTCAAATTATCCAAATAAGATGATTTTGTGTAAATTATTATATTTTACTTCTATTATTTCCAATGTAGTTTTTTACAATCTATTTTTTTAGGGGTTATAAAATTAAAATAATATTTTTTTTGTTATTTTACTAGCATAGCTATCCCATTCTGGGAATGGGATCATGATTTTTTGTTAAAGTACATTTAAAATGAATTTGGCCTTGTTCAGGGTTCTCTCATCGTCCCCATTCGATTTATATGCAATCTAAACCAACTTATTAATGAATCATACCCCCTCCTAAAATACACACAGTCCTCTTAAAATTAGCTATAAACTACGATTATGTAATTTCAACTTATCATTTTTCTTCTGTGTTTCAATAGAAATTTTAAATTTCTACTAATTTTTTTGCAACTTGTTACGTAGTTCATGTAAAATCTTTAAGCTTCTTAACATCTCTTATACATTTTTTGATTGATCAACTACTTTGATATCCGAGATTTCGCTTGATTTGAGTACTATTTTAACCCCATAAAAAAATCTAACTTTTACCCCTCTAAACCTCTCATCATTGTGTCTCTAAGGCTACAATACACACTTATTATATCCAATTTCTTCTATCTCTCATCATTATAAGATCCAATTAATATCTATCAAAATATCCTAAACAATTTTTCTTTGTAAACCAATTTTCAGAGGGGTTAAAAAATAATTCGAAATTTTTTATATAAAGTATTTCTTTAATGAAACTAAAAGCAAGAAAACGAGTCATTTAGGCGGTGAGCAATAGCTCCAGCTTATTTTTAAAACATAGGTTTCAGATCGAAATTTGTTATATTTATATTTATATTTTTTCATTTGTTATATTTATATTTATATTTTTTCATTTTTATATTTATATTTTTTATATTTTTCATTTTTACCGTTAAAATGTCGGTAGATTTAAAAGAGATTGCCGAGAAATGCAAAGAAATTATAAATAATCCAGAAGAGAAACTTTCAGACATCAAAGAAATCATAAAACTTATAGGAAATGATGAAAACTACAACAAAGTACTCTTTGTTGCAGTGCTTAAGGTCTTTAAAGCTGTTATTCCCCTGTACAAAGTCAGAACATTGAAAGATAAAATTGTGCACAAGAATGACAATCTCGAAGTTAAAGACTTTGATAAACTTATTCTCAGTTCGTATTCCTCCTACGTATCTAAAATATTGGGGAATGAATCTTCAGTAGCTTACAAATGTGCAGTAGAGATTTTAGAACACTTTGATCATTTCAATTATATAGATAAGATAGTAGGAAAGATACTAAAAGGAAGCCTACTGTCTTCTACTACCAGTAGTTTATGTTGTGAGGCTATTCAGAAGAAATTCTTAGAGGATCTAAAGGGAGAAATTACATTTGTAATTGTAAATCAGATGTTTGAGAAAGATTTTAATTCAAAAATTCTTTCGTATCTCACAGATATAATTTTTTTAAAAGATTTTCTTAACGAAGAAGTTGAAAATTTTGAAATTGAAAAAGAAAAAAAGAAGGATAAATTTTTTAAATACGAAAGATCAAACGATAAGAAAAAGAGAAAGATTGAGAAGCAGAGGAGGATTGCTGAGAACATTGTAAAGGAAGAAACAGAGAAGGAAGAGAAGAGGAATATGTTTGTTTTCCACAGGAAGATCGTAGATGCTCTCCAGAGGCTTTATTTCTTAATTTTGAGAGATCAAAAGAAAGATAAATTTAAATTTACATTTATTGGAATTTCAAAGTACAAGAAATTTATAAGAAAAGAATTCTTAGAAGGCTTGTACGTGCTTCTGAATGATGCTATAGCTCTTGCAGATCTTGAATCGAAGCTCTATGGGGTTATTACAACACTAGAAATCTATGCACAGTTTAAATATGATTTCAAGAGACTGGTAGATGCTTTCTACAGCATAATCAGTCCTTTCAATTATAAACTAACAAGAGAGCATTTGAATTTGGTTGAGAATACTCTAGAAGAATTATTTATTAAATACAAGCAACCTATACAGAGGGTTTATGCAGTGGCACATAGATTGATAATTTTAGGAACTTTGAGATATTCAGTAGAGATCAAAAGGATGGTGAAGACTTTAGGAATTGTTCATGAAATTGATTTCTCAGATTGGTTTGTAAACTCCAATTTAGATACTAAGAAAGATATAGACAATTTTAAAAACTTCCCATTTTATGATTATTTTCTTTACAAAAAAATGCTCTGAAATAAATTAAAAAATATATTTTCTACTAATATTTTCTACTAATATTTTTTTAACTAATATTTTACTTACCAATATTTTATTTACCAATATTTTTTTAACTATATTTATTATCTAAGAAATTATCTAATTCATATTTTTTTAACTAATATTTTAATTTATTTTTTTTTATTCTATTAATATTTTCTACTAATATTTTATTAACTAATATTTTTTCTACTAATATTTATTCTACTAATATTTTCTACTATATTTTAATTTACTATTTTTTATCTAAGAAATTATCTAATTCATATTTGACTTCTATGTCTTCTATTAAGCTTGCTATCAGCTTTCCACAAACCTTGCAATTCTCTCCAATTCCTACGCATCTCTCACAAAAAGTGTGATGACAGTTTGTTTTTACTGGTTGAACAAATAATTTCTCACAAACAGGACACTGCAAAGAAGGTGGGATTGTAAAACAGGCTTTCTTAATATTCCTCTTCCACTCGTGGACCTGTGGCTGTGCTTTTACGTAGTAGCCTTCTGTGGTTACCAGCATCCCAGAATTCTCATTAACATCCTCCCCTTTGACTTGCACTAAGAAATCTTTTGGGATTCCTGATGGTTTTCTTATTCTCGCTATATCAAAAGACTTGTCTTCGTTTGTAGGACAGTGCTGGATGAAATGTCCTTTGTTCCCACATCTAAAACACACGTACGTCTCTGGTGGGGCTATCCTGTGCTTGAAAGTGTGCTTCGTAGGAGCCTTCTTCTTATCCTTAACATTGTACCCTCCTGAAGACATCCACAGTGGTATCCTCTCTACTATAATGTGGCTATTTCTTTCTATAATCTGGTACTCGTCTACTATCTTCTCATTCGTCTGATTGTCATAGAACAGCAAATCAAAATCTTTAGATTGCATCTTTCTTTGCGTAATAATTTCATATTTAAGCTCCCATAGAGGAATCCCACTTCCTTCTATGTGTATTGAGGAATAATTCTTCATGCTTCTAAATTTGTAGTTTATCTCAGAGGACATTGGGGAGTTTTTAAAAAACAAACTTTGAACCCTTATGAGTATTCTAGACGGAGGACCAATCTATACGAGTACTGGGGATATTCTACAGATCCAGTATGCTCAGAAGAGAGCTGATGCAGGAAATACCTGCATTGCCCTTAAGAGTATACATGGTGCTGTTATGCTTATGGAGAAGCCGATTGAGAACAACTTGTTTATCACTGAGACTGACTCGAGGATTCTGAAAGTAACCAATGAGATCTATCACATGGCTTCTGGAATTGAGACTGATCTTAAGCATATAAATGTACGATTGGGAGGAGAACTCTTGAAATGGAAGCACAGGCACCAAGAACCTGTCTCTCCAGAAGTATACAGGACCTATCTCAGCCACGATGTCTACGAACATACTGCCTATTCAAACCTTCGTGTCTTTGGCATAAACATTCTCTCTTGCATAAAGTACGAAAATGTGTACAAAATATTGTCCACAGATTGCTATGGACATTCTGTTTTCTTAAAAGCCAATGCTGTGGGGAAAGGATCCAGAATAGCTAAGACGGAACTAGAGAAGCTTGATCTTGATGATATGCCTGTTAAAGATATGGTAGAGAATGGGATACGAATCCTCTACAAAGCATTTGATCCCGTGAAAGACAAACCATTTGATATTGAGATTGGGTTATTTACTAATGATAATTCTGGTGAATTTGTAAAACTTAACAAGGAAGATTTTGCAGAGATGGTTGAGAAATATAAAAATTTCAGTGTTGATGGAGAAGAATAAATGTTTATGCATCATATTAAAATAATATTTCTTTATGCATAGTTTGAAATTAATTTCAAAGTTTTCATGCTATTCTAAAATAGGATTTCTATATATTTCTAAAAAGGATTTCTTTACACATCAAAGTTTTCATGCAATTCTAAAATAGGCTTTCTATATATTCACAAAAAGGATTTCTTTATACATCAAAGTTTTCATGCTTCAAATTTCATTTCATACTTCAATATTTCGTGCTATTTTTATACCCCAAATGTCTCTTATATTTCTTCAGACTCATATTGAGTTTATGATGGACAATACTGGTTTTAATGATCAGAAGCCAGTAATTGTTATATTCGGAGTAACTAAAAAGGGTGATCATATCCAACTGTATGTTCATGATTTTTATCCATATTTCTATGTTAAACCTAGTCTAGAATGCAGTGAAGAAGATATTCAAAATGCTATTAACAAGCTCGATAAGAAATTATTAAAAGTTGAGAAAGTGATGAGTAGGTCCATCTATGGATACCAAGGAGAAGCTTCTGAATTCTACAAATTAACTTTCAGCAATCCATCAGTTTTCTACAGTCTTAAAAGCATCCTTGAAGAAGGGTTGATCATAAACAACAGAATGGTCTCATTCAAGCTCTTTGAAAGCAATTTTCCATTTGTCCTGAGATTTATGGTAGATTTAGATATTCGGGGAATGTGCTATCTCAAAATCAAGCAGTATAATTCAGAGAGTGATGTAGTTTTTCATACTAATTTTGATCAGATAGAACCTATGCCATTGAGTGGAGACTTCATGATACTCCCAGATTTCAAGACAATGAGTATCGATATAGAATGTGTCAGCAACAGTGGAGGATTCCCCAGTGCAAAGCTAGACCCAGTAATCCAAATTGGCTGTACAACAAATTACAGGAATTCTACCACACAAGCTATTTTCTGTCTGAGAGAGACTGCTGAGATACCTGGGGCTTCTGTCTATAGCTTTGAATCTGAGGAAGATTTGCTGTTGGCTTGGAAAGAATATTTTATGGAAGTAGATCCTGATATCCTAATTGGTTACAATATCAAAGCTTTTGATCTCCCATACATTCTGGATAGGGCTGAAGTCCTCAAACTCTCTGGGTTCAGTGTTCTTGGAAGGACACACAAAGCATGTAAATCAAAAGATACAATGTTCTCCAGCAGACAGTTTGGATCTATTGCTGGTTCTGAGATAGTGCTAGAAGGAAGACTCATCTTCGATCTTATGCAAATTATAAGAAGAGACTTTAAACTTAGAAGCTATTCTCTAAATTCAGTCAGTCTTCATTTTCTTCAGGAGCAGAAAGAAGATGTCCCACACAGCTCTATGCATGAACTCTTTGAAACCAGTCCAGAAACAAGAAGAAGGATAGCTTCGTATTGTCTTAAAGATACAATTCTTCCTCTAAGACTTTTTACTAAATTGAATATACTAATCAACTATACAGAACTAGCCAGAGTCACAGGAGTCCCAATAGACTATTTTTCTAGCAGAGGAACTTCTATAAAAGTCTTGACTCTGATCTACCGAGAAGCTAAGAAGCAAGGATATCTCATACCAGTATTGGATCCTTCTAATAGCACCACCTTCGAAGGGGGATTTGTGATGGATCCTTTGAGAGGATTCTATTCTAAGCCAATAGCTGTTTTGGATTTCTCTTCTCTGTATCCTTCTATCATGATCAGTAAGAACCTCTGCTATACTACTCTCCTTACTAAAGACCAGTACAACAAACTTGGTGGTATAAAAACTCCTACAAACAACTTCTTTGCCCTTCCTGATCTCAAAAAGGGAGTATTGCCCACAATCCTGACAGATCTAATAGCATCGAGAAAGGCAACCAAGAAAGAAATGAAAGAAGCTCCAGAACATCTTAAATCTTGTTTGAATGCCAGGCAGTTGGCTATCAAAGTCTGTGCCAATTCTATTTATGGATTTACTGGAGCTACCATTGGAAAACTACCCTGTCTTGAGATATCTCAGAGCACAACAGCTTTCGGGAGAGAAATGATTGCATTCTCAAAAAAGATCATCGAGGAGACTTTCTGTAAATCAAAGGGATACTCTCACGACTCTAAAGTAATATACGGAGATACTGATTCAGTAATGATCAACTTCGAGGAATCTGACATGCACAAAGTATTTCAAATGGCTGCTGAGATTAGTCAGTACGTCACTACAAAATTTATCAAACCTGTGGCTTTGGAATTTGAGAAAGTTTATTCTCCATATCTTCTCATCAACAAAAAGAGATATGCTGGTCTGATCTATACCAATCCAGATACACCTTCTAAAATAGATACAAAGGGAATTGAAACAGTTCGTAGAGATAACTGTGGCTTGGTGAAAAATGTTATTGAGACCTCTCTGAATAAAATTCTCTTTGAAAAAGATGTAGAAGGTGCCAAATTGTATGTGAAGAATATTATTCGGGATTTGTACTGTGGAAAAATTGATCTGAGTCTCTTGGTCATCTCCAAAGGTATTACGAAGAGTGGTGAGAAGTATGCTAGTAAACAAGCACACATAGAACTTGCTGAAAAAATGAAACAAAGGGGAGATGAAAGTGCTGGGGCTGTTGGGAATCGTGTAGCTTATATTATGGTAAAGAAAGACAAGAAGACTGCTGGGTATGAAAAAGCCGAGGATCCTGTGTATGTCCTAGAGAACAATCTCCCTATAGACACAGAGTATTACATTGAACAACAGCTTGCTAAACCTCTTCATCGTCTATTTGAACCTATCGTAGACAATGTATCAGAACTCCTGAAAGGTGAACATACTCGAGTAGTATCCAACCCTGTTCAAATCAAAGGTCCTTTAAATGCCTTTCTTAAACCTACCACTGTGTGTGTAGGATGCAAAGCCTCTGGAAAAATCTTGTGCAATAATTGCAAGGGAGACTTCTACAAACATCTTGTAAAACTCCAAGGAGACGTAGAAGAGAAGAAAGAAGCTTATTCTGATTGCTGGACAGAATGCCAGAGATGTCAAGGAAGCCTTAAAGACGACATCTTGTGTGAAAATAGAGACTGTACTATTTTCTACCGCAGGACACGAGTCAAAAAAGAACTAAGCAGTGTTTCTAAGAAGCTTAATCAGCTTAGAGATTTGGAGTGGTAAAGAATAAACACAATTTCTATATGTAATATCATTTTCAATTTCAGCAATAATATCATTTCAATTTCAACAATAATATTCTTTCCACTGCTTCCCTTTAAACATTTCATGGATAATCTTATCAACAAGCTCGAAGAACTTAAAAATCTCAAAAATCAACGAAAATCCATCTGCACACTTCTAAAACATCAAAAAAACTCTAAAATTCTCGAAAACTTTCTCTCTCGAAATAAATTTGCCAAAATTCTGGATTTCATGAAGTCAGAAGATATCAATTTAAAAGACATTGAGAAAACAAAAGAAATTATTCGGAAAAAGCTTTCAGAATGTATTCTTTTTGGAAATAGAGAGGATTCAAAGGTTCTCTTGTCAATCTTAATTCACTTGAAAGAAAATAACATCAAAGAAATCTTCAATGGTTGTTTAGAGAAGTCTACCACCAATATCAAGAAATTGAAAATTTATGATCTTGTGTATGAATTAGATGGAAGTTATGGAGACCTGAGCGAGATAGAAAATACTGAAATGAGCCCAAAGGCCCTTGACAAGTTCTTAAACGAGCTTCTCAACCTCCAAAACAAACCTTCTGTGCTCTTGAATTTTTATGCAAAATTGGAGAAAAAATATTTTCAAAAGGCACTGGCAATAATCAAAGAGGACGAGAAAAATGCCCTGGAAGACATCGTCTATCTGGCTCACAAGATTCAAAAGAGAAACAATATGATGGGTGTGAGTATCATGGACTATATAAAGGGCGTTATCTCTGATTTACACGTTCTGCGGAGACAGGAAGACTATTCTTTCTTTGTAAAAATGTTTGAATAATAGTGCATAAAAATAAAATATTTTTAAATAAAAATGCATAAATAAAATATAAAAGAGTTTAATTGTGTTTATAAATTTTGTATAAACTGTTTATTTTCTCTTTGTTTGCATTTTCCCTCCATTCCCGAAAAAGGAGGGAAAATCGTCCGATAATTCCCTCCAAATCTCAGCAAAAACTTTAAATACAAAGTTTCAAACAACCCCATGTCAGGAAGAGGTAAAGGATCCAAATCTGCAAAAGGAGTAGCCAAGAGACACAGAAAAACAACATCACAGGATGAGAGCATTTCAAAGCCAGCTATTAGAAGACTTGCAAGAAGAGCTGGAGTAAGCAGAGTAGGTGCAGGGTGCTTCAATGAAATCAGATCTGCTGCTAAGAATTATATGACAGGTATCATCTCTTATTCATTTGTTTATGCTAACCATGCCAAGAGAAAGACTATAACTTGTTCTGATGTACTTTACTCTCTTAAGAAGATGGGTGTTAAGTACATGGGATATTAAATTCTTCATAATGTCGATTAAATAAATCTTTGCTTATAATTATGTGTTGTATGTTTAAATATGGATGTTTTTTTTTGATGTGGTTGTTTTTTTTTTGATATGGTTGTATATTTTTAATGTCATTTTATTTTTAATGTCATTTTTTACACCCTGATGGGTAACCAATGGGTTTCAAACGATGAGGATGAAACTGCTTCTTTGTGGAATAACAATAAGGAGGCTATTTCTGAATGGTTGGTTGATGAAGAGCCAGTTAAAGAAAATGTAATTGACCATGAAATAGAAGAAGCTGAGCAACCAAATAGAAGAAATATATTCTACGATGTTTATAAATTGGAGATTACAAGCATCTTTGATGGCCCTAAATTGTTTCATCAAGAGCACATTAATAAAAAACAAACCAACGAGGAATAAAAAATTTATATATTGAAATGTAATTTAATAAATATAGAAAGTGTTATTTTATTTAAGACATTATAAGTTCATAAATATTTATTCATTAAACAAACACTAAAGACAATATATTATGGAGTATAATTTTTAGTGTGTTGTTAATACAAATAGAGCTTAGAACAAAACATATTTATTTAGGGGTAAAACTCTTATATAGTTTTACTGAAACAATAGAACCAATAACATTCCATATTGATATCTTTGTCTTGTTTTGTAAACACACTCATCTTAGCTGATCTCTCCAGACCTCTCTAGCTAGACTCCAACATAGTGTTTTGAACTTTTTTCTTATAGGCGACTTATTAGAGTAGGAATTTAATATGAACTCTCTAAAGTTAACGAAAATTGTGTGTTTCTGTAATTTCAACCTGTGTTTACATCAAAACCACGTACAATTTACGACTTTTTTACTCATAAGAAGGTTGTTTTTTTTGAGATATCCAACTAAACAACGACTTAGAGAATTAAAACTATTATTTTCGTGCATTGTTTCTTTTAAATACTACTAAATATGCATATATCTATTTAAATTTATACAAGAAAATACTTTTAAAATATTCGCGAAAACGGCAATCGAGAAGTTTTTATGCCTTTTAATGATTTTTTGAATATCAAGTGCTGTGAACAAATACAATTATAAACAATTGTAAGTTTATTAGATATTTTAACAAAATCACTTCCATAAATAAGATACATATTGTTAACATCTCTTTATTTATTAATCAAATTTTAGTCTGAGAATAATATCTTTTAAGTAGAAATAGATATATAAGACAAGGCTTATTTATGTTGTTATTTCCCAGTTTATTATGCTTAAGACAATTATCAGTAGGATTTATATTTGAAAATGATTAATAATAATATTACATCTTATATGAAGAAAGGGAGTGTCGATAATATCAAATCAATAGACTTCATTTGAGTTTATAACTGATAAGGAGTTTGTATCCATTAGTGTTTTTCGTTATATCAATTTAGTTATGATTTTCGTACGATACAATGTACATTTAAAAACAAATAGAAATAATAAAGTTTATTTTCAGATGTCTAATTTATCAACTGCTAAGTTTTGATGTTTATTTCATATTTTCCTTTCCTTTTATTTTAACTTTTAGCACATTAAATCTATCATGCTTATACTTTTTAACCTATTCCGAATCACAAATGATAATTTGGAACAACTAAAAGTAGTTTTTCATTGTTGTATACCTATTTAAGAGCCAATAAATAGCTTTAATAATTTCTATGTTGCCAAATCACATAAATCATTTGGTTTTTTTTATGATTTGATCAGATTGAATTATTTTAAACAGATAAATTAATTTTAAAAGTATAAATAATGGGAATCTATTTGTACCATGTGGTTAAATTTGAAAAGTCTTCTAATGTTTACTTCTTTGATTGAGAAAATACAATGCATGATAGATGTTTCTTATTTTAACGATCCAAAAGCTGCTGATATTTGTACGGAATATATCAAATCTTACTTAAAAAGAATTTATAATGATAAAGATAACTTAGTTGTAATAAATTCCGAGAGAAGGCATTCAGTAAAGTCAATGATTCTACTTTATTTTAATTGGGATTGGTGCGATAAGTACACACTGATAAATGGTGAAGTAGAATATTTAAAAATTGGGTATGATACGTATAAAATGACTAATTTCAGGTGTAATGCGATTATGAAACTCGTTTATGAAGATATAAAAAAGAATAATAAGAATTTTGATGGTAAAATATATTTTGTAATAAAAGAAGAGTATAGAAAAACACAAGAAAGGTTATTCTTTTATTGGAGAACTATTAAGGAAAGCCGTCTTAAAATCAAGGAGTCCCTTATAAAGGCCTCTAAAGGTACTCTTGAAATTGAATCTTTACCAGAAAATCTAATTAGTTATCTATTGGGAAAAATCAGAAGCCCTAGAGTTGAACGTTGTCTTTTCGATTGGTTGATTTTAAAAAAAGGAGATAAAACGATGGTTTCTTTTCTAAAACAGAATTTACAAGATTTTGAAGATTTTTCAGATGAAATCATTAGACACGAAAACAGAAATTTGTTGCAACTATCTGTTAAATACCTTGGCATTTCTTCCTTAACTTGGTTATCAGATTTTCAGAAAGATGGTCTTTTCGTTTTTTCTTTACTTGACAATTTTAGAAACATGAATGTGGCATCTTTTGATAAAAACAAGATTCTTCATAATTCTGAGTTGATTATTTTCATTCTAAATTTCCTTTTGAATAAAAAGACGTTCAAAGCTGCTTTTGATGAATTGATAAGTAACGAGATTAAAGAAAACGATGCAGAGAGGTTGGGAATATTGAGTAACTTGGTGGAAAACTCTTTTAAAAAGATGGATTTGAAAGATAAAGACTTTATATCAGAGATATATACACATTTAAAAACTGTAAATATAACGTCTTCTGATGATTTAAAACTAATTTGTCATATTTTTAGTATTTTAATTCGTTATGAAAAAGATATAATTAATGTTTTGGTGTCAAACGAAATCTTTAAAACAGCTCAGTCAATGCATGTTTTTAAATTTTTTATCTATAGGAAAGCAAAAAAGGAGTGTAAAAAGTGGATTGAAGAATTTTTTAGATATTGTGAAACAGGTATTTTTTCAGATAACAACAAAACCCCAGAACAGTACTTTGACAAGGAAGACTTTATATCAATGAAAGATTGGTGTCTTGCATTGGTTGCTGAGATACAACCAGATTTTATTTTGGATTACGACACGTACGAACAACTTAAAAAGATAACTAAGACCGGCAAATTTCCCATACCTCAAGCAATTAAATAGTGATAATTTTATTAACCCTGTATTTTTAGTAACATTATAGTCTTCTCAATATTAGGCCTTTGTTTATTTTGTGTATAATTAAAATAGCGTATAACCAAAAAAGTGTTAACGATGACGAATTCCCTGGAAAAATTTGCAATATCTAACAAAAAACTCTTTATTGTATTTGGCTCTCATAATATTTTAATAATTACTCCTTAAAATCAATTTTTAATATTCTAACTTTATCTATGGAAGCTCGAAGAGGAAGCATCATTACTGACATGACTCAAGAAGAAAGCACAGTCAGCAGATCTCCCATCGCACAGCCATTGACTACTCATCTTCCAAACTGTGAGAATATTTAAAATAAGATACTTAAAAAAATTTATACCCAAATAAATGATATTTTTTTTTTAATATTCTAACTGCTAATTAAACAAATTTATTGAAATAAATCGACCACTTATGTCAAACAAATAGCATTAGTGACAAAGAGTGTCAAAAAACGGTATTCCAATTTAATATACAATATATTAAATAAACGCAAATTGATATACTTACCCTATTTAGTCCTTTAAATATTTAAAATAAAGACGTTACATTTTATAAAAGAACATCATTCATAACAAACATAACAAGATTGACTTTAAAATATCTATAGTTAAATCATAAAGTGATTTTTTAAATTTTTGTTAAAAAAATAATATAATTAATTTTTTAACATTTATAAAGTCTCTTTTAGCATTTTTAAACGCCTTTCCTCTCTTTTCAAAACTCATTGCAAGCTTATGACATGTTTCAATGGAGATTGAATTCTATTTCTGAAGTATTTGATTCTCTAATTCATCTTTTTTGGGCTATATTTAGAAAGTTTCGCATTTATATTTGTCAATAGTGATTCAATATGGTTAAATCTGGAGATTGGGCTAGCCAAGGAAGCAGTTCAATGACTTTGCACTCAAAAAATTCTTTGCTTTTCTAAAAGTGTGTTTAGGTTTGTTACCCTGTTGAAAAATGTAATCGGACAGGCCAATAACAGCAGAAAATTTTCCTTAAGAATATCTACACATATTTGAAGCATCCATTTTGCCATCTGTGAATATTAGTTTTTTTTTTGTTATGGAAATGTTTTTCCATATCATCACAGACCTTCAAGCATGTTTGACGAAAGTAGTAAGATTCTTTATTTCAAGACCTGATCCATTCTCCCGCCACACAGAACTATTTCTATCAGATTAAATTTAGATTTATCTGAGGAAATTATACTTTTAATTTCTTATTTTGGGTAAAATAAAAAAATTCTGCCAGTTTTTTCTAGAGCAATATTTTTTTAGACAATAGTGGGTTATAAATAAAGGTATATAAAGTTCTATTATTCTCATTATGGCAATTCTGAATCGGCGACTGCTCGCCTTATGAAAAATTAGGGATAAAATAATAAATTTATTCTTAGAGAGTTATTAAACGTTTCAACATCCAATTGCTTAGTAAAGCCTCTATTTACTGTTACCACTGTCTTTAAATAATCTAGACAATTGTATTTTTCAAAGTTATCGATTAGTCCAAGCAATTTTAGCATTTGCTGCCTATATTATAAAATGTATGGTTTTGGTTCATTAATGAGTCTCTTATTTGTTTTTCTGTTGCATGCAGGAAAGTTCTTATGATCTTAAAGAAGGAGCAAATGTTTGGATATTCTCTTTCAAACCTAGATTTTAAAGTTCTATTAAAAGATTTAGCTATATTTGTGTTCATAGAGATTTCATTTCTGAATCCTCCTATTGTATCGAGTCTATCCAAACCCATCTTCCAACCTGACATGTAATTATCTTCAAAGTACCTAAGCAACTCCTTAAGTTTTTTTCTACTTTTACATTATTTTCCAATAGAAAAGCTTAATCTTTTGATATTCAGATTCTATATGATCTTTAGGTATAAATATTAATGACCTTAACATTGAAATGCATATAAAAAGTTTTTGTTTACAACCATATTCACAGAAAAAACATCCTTTTGTATGTGTCTGGAAATACATTAAAATAATTGAAAAAGCAAAGAAAAATCCTACCTGGGAATTTATTTTTAAAAATGAACTCTGAATTACTTTTTCATTACAATAACTAAACTATCATAATGATCTGTTTTCTTACCATCCATCAATACATATACAACCGGTACATATTTACACATTACTGATGCAAATATTATATAAAATTTCTTGTATTCTGATGGACACGAGCAAAATGTTCCATCTGCTATCCAAATCTGTGGATCATTCATGTATTCCATATTTTTCTTGATTGAAAGTATAAGCATTTTTACCATCATCTTCATTCGATCTGAAAAGTAGGAAGCTTTCATCTCGTTGAATCAATAAAAGATATTTGGAATTCCAGTGGTAATGTCTGGTTATTTGAGTATTATTCTCTTTCGTGTGCGTTCACCCACCTTAAAAGCATTCTCCTTGTTTACGAGTAAAGCTTCAACAGCTGAAAGGTCTTCTGTTACTAAATCATACATTTCAGAAGCGTTATACGAAGTCGTTTCTGCAATCTTTATAATTTTCTAATTATAAAGTAAAATTTTTACTTTTGTATCAGGTGGTCTAAATATACAGTAGAGGTCAAATTTTGCTACCACTTTTAAAAAAACATGGTTGTAAAGGTTGACCGGTCGTAAAAAAAAACTTCGTTTAAAAAGTACATAATTTTTTAATTAAGATCTTTTATTGTATCCACAGAAGAAAAAATCTATTTTACCTTTAAGATGGTTTGCTTTAAATCAGCTATTATATTGTCGTAAAGATCTAAACACTCTTTAAGATATATTGATTTACCGGCTCTAAAAAAATCGATCGTTCTTTGAAAATACTCAATCATATCTTCTCCTTTTAATACAAATGAGCCCTATTTATTTTCTTTAGCGTCGATAATCTTATCAATTGACTCCATGCTGGTTATGAGGACCTCACATTTTATTCGTTCTCACCCCCCAGAATCTATGTTGACAACTTCATTATCAAAAAATGTCTGTTTTCTTCCAACAGTTTACTATGCAACATCAGAAATTTACTTAAAAGCACTTCCGATCCGATAAAAAACATATAACATATTGATCTTCTTTAAAATCTGTGAATGTGCAAGATTATTTTTCAGTGCATTAGAAATCAGAAAATTATTCAACAGAGAACAAAATTTTGTTTTGAAAGAATGTATTATTCCAGCATCTAGCGGCTGTATAACAGAAGCATTATTTCCGGGTAGAAACATGAGTTTTATATTGCTTTTATTTCCAACCAGGTGTCCCGAAAATTATCAAGAATAATTAGAATCTTTCGGTTAGTCTTAATTAAGGATGTTAAGATATAGATATTCATTAAAGATAGTAGTTGATAGCCAAGAGTAATTACTTGATCTGTAAAGTACGTTGAAATCTTCCAAGTTGATGTTTTTAAAGGCTCTTGAATTTTTTGATTTTCATATCAGGAGCGGAGGCAGCCTCACAACTGTCAGTTTGACTCTTAGAAGCAAGGTTATTCTTGTTTTATCTTTTTTATATGTTTCTTGTCCTGTTTTTTATCAATAACATATGATTTGTTTGTGATTGCCTTTATATAGAGTAAAGTTTCATCAATATTGAAAAAGTCTAGCTTTTGTTAAGACTTTAACTCAAGATTTAGTTTTCCCTTGAAATCATCAATCAAATATAAAGACGCATTCCCCGCTTCCCCATGTAATGTTACGTATGTTAAAGAAATTCTTTTACGAAATAAAGTGAACGTTTTTTCTGTTCTGTATTTTTGTTTTTATAAAAATCATCCCCAAGATCTTGAATAGTTTTATGTGAAATTGAAATGTTCTTTTTCCAAGAGATGCTATTTTGTTCAGCAAAAAGTTATCCATTTCCTCATTTTTCCTTCTTTACAACACAATTTTGTTCTGCTAGATAAAATTTTATCACTTCCTTCGATGTTAATTAGAAAATGTAAGTCTTTTTATATTGATCTTCTCATGATGACACATCGTATTTCTTCATATAACATCAATCCTTCTAAAATTATTTTCTTCAATTCCATTGCTATCTTTTTTTTTATCAAAAAAAGACAATATTGCTTTTTTTATTTTAGGGGTCGCAAATTTCACCAACTTTTTACGTTTAAAAATTTTAAATAACATTTTTTGTCCAGTAATTGAACGTGGGTATTTTTTAATTCAAAAAAGAGGTCTTAAAAATCGACTGTCTCAAATTTCAACATCATCGAATTAAATATTAAGTCTAGATGAATAAAATATAAAATCCTGTTATAACTATTTATTTACCATTGTTTCTCTTTATTTGTTCGTTACACTTACAGCTGTACATTTGGTCGCAAAAAATTACATTTTTATGGACTCAAAAATCGACATCGAAAGTATATGAATGTTTGTCAACAAACATTTACATAAAGTTTTCCAACCACTAAACTTCGATTTACACATCTCTATATCTCCGTTGTGTCATTTTTTGCATAATTTGTACCCATTTAATTTTTAAATCAACTTTTTTATGTTTCTTATTTTCGAAAAATTGTTTTTTCATTAAAGGGCATAACCTAATTTTTCATAAGACGAGAAGTCGCATTGCCGTTTCCTTATAGTAGCAATATTTTTATAGACATTTGTATTTACGAACAGGGCAATAGACAGTTTACCATTCTCATTGAGGCAATTATTTATTGTAACGTAAGAAATATTGCTCCTGCCTTTCTCATACAGCTCAGAACATATCTTTCTCATGATTATTACTGTTTTTTTTGAAAACTGAAGTTAAAATCATCAGTTTTTCTCGATAAGTTTATTTTGGATTCTATTCCCTTTAGATGTTGTGTACAAGCATATTAATTGTATTTTTCAGTGTTATCGATACCGTACTCTGATATACGCCTGTCTTTTTAGAAATGTTATTTTGCGTTTTACATTCCTCAAAAAGAACTACCATCTTAAATCTAATATGGCTGCATAAGAAGGGGTGTATAAGACGAAATAAGTATTTCGTAAGAAATGGAGGGATAAATGGTGTGAAGTGGATATTTTTTATACTTAAAGTTATGTACATCGATTAAGACAAACATGTATTCCTATTGTCGTAGCCAGCTGACAGCTGCTACGTGATATCTAATACTGATCGACATATGACAGCTGATACCAATTTGGTGGGAATATTTCCCGTGCAATCCTTTATAAATTCTTTACCTTTGTATATGACAGGGAATATTGTTTTCTGTTACAATTTTATGAAAAATATCAAAATCTGTTTAGATACTGAAAATGCCATTTTTAGATAAATTAATTTTGAAAGATGTGATTTAAAATTTTAAATAACAACACAATTGTAATACAAGATAAAATATATTTGTAACATTTTTAAGTTAAATTTTTGTTTGTATTAAACTTATTTTAAGACATGATAGAGTAGCAATAAACATCAATTTATAATATTACTTACTGATTTGATCTATATAAAAATATGAGAAGATATCTACACCAAGACAAAGTCTTGGTGATATAAGAATATAAAGCGTTGTATAGTGTTCTTGAAAAAGCTTTATTGAGTTTTTTTGTAAAGTTCACTTAGAATATCAAATTAGCTAACATAAAACAAGATATTTTCTAGAACAATGTCTTGGGAAAATCATAATCAAGTCATTTTTGTAAAGCACTGTAAAATTATAAAAATAAACATCAAGTCAATTTGTAATTATGAGAAAAAATCTAAAAAAATCAAATTTAATTAATTAAAAAAAGATAAATAGAAAAAAAAACTTATCCCTCATGTGGATTATCAAGAAATCTTTTCTTTTCACTGCTGCTTGGATTGTAGATGTTCGATGTCTTATGGATTTTTTTTATTTAAACAATGTAGAGGTGTCTAACGTTGTTTCTGAATTTATTAAATCTTATTTCGAAAGAGTATATAA